>JAQFZH010000061.1:0-63852 GCA_034695485.1 Entomobrya nivalis | reverse complement strand
AACAAGAAAAAAAACTTTCATTTCTTTTCAGCGACAAGCTTTTGAAAAGGTTTACAAAAGTTTTAGTCGGGATAAAGGGTGTCATGTTGCAATGCTTATGACAATGGTAGTGTTAGTGTAAGTATGTTAACTTATGAAGAATTATGAAAGAGTTCACAAGAACGCTTTTTTGTTCATTTTTTAAATCGAAAACCAACAAAAAATCAAAAGTGCGTTCTTTTTCAAAAGAAAATAATATCGAATGTGTTTTGAATCATAATAACTACAAAAATGTTTGTTGTTGATCTCTAATATATATTTTTTCTTTTGTCTTCACACAATTTTTTTTTTAGAAATTTACAAAAGAGTCGGAAACTTTTTGGTGTGGAGTTTGCACCTCTGGACATACCGTGGGAGCGAAGAATGCAAACTTTGGCTGTCGCCTCATGGATCGCAACATTTTTCCTCATGGGTCCACTTAGTCTCCTATTTCTTGTCTATCTTTTCCTCTACACCAGATTTTGGTTCATCTCACTCGCCTACCTCGCCTGGTTCATCTATGACTTGGATCAGTGCAAGAAAGGGGGTCGCACGTAATAACAAAAAATACATACATATGTACCTACTTTGTTCTTTCTTTTTACCTGTCTGCATTTCTTCAAAAAAGAATCTTACAAGGTGGTTCCAAAGGAACTGCTCGTTATGTTGTAAAAAAAGTCTTTGTTTCCCAGAACTTCCTTTCTTATTTGCTTTCATCTTCTAGCAATGAAAAAATTGTCTGTGTTTTTTACACTTGTTTTTGTTAAAACTGTCTAGTCTGCTAATGCGCAAATTTCGACTCTTTGCTTGTTCAGTGGCAACTTTTTCCCTTCATCTTACTTCTTTTTTCTCCTGCCTTTCATTTAAATTATAGTGTTACCAGATGGCTTACCATTAAAGGGTTTGAAAGCAAAAGTTTAGGTCGCATGTATAAAATGCATACTTTTGGATTAAAAGTCATCATTACATCATCAAGTTCATTGGATCATTGAATTCTGAGAAGAAGAAAAACGCACTGATACTTTTTCATTTCGTTGTTGTATTCAAAGACTGTTTTTCGAAGAACTTTTACTTCGTCCCCTCTTCTTTTAAAAGTAGATTGCACATGCATAACTATTATGGTTATTAACTCATTCTCTTGCTCCTTTCTCCTGTAAACGTAAACGTTTCATGCTGCGTTTACCGTTGATTGGCTTGTTGTTTCTCCCTATAGTTTAATTTCACATGCCAATTTTATTAATTCATTTGCTTGCTTTTGCTATATTTGCAGCTGGGACTGGGTTCGAAAGTGGACCGTGTGGAAGCACTATTGCGCCTATTTTCCAATTCGATTGGTGAAAACTGCTGAGCTGGATCCAAAACGGAACTACTTGTTTGGGTGTCACCCTCATGGGATTCTGAGTAGTGGGGCTTTTGGCAACTTTGCCACCGAAGGAAACAACGTCAGTCAAGTCTTTCCTGGGATAAAGCCACACTTGTTGACTCTCGAAGGACATTACCATTTCCCCTTATATAGAGAGTATCTCATGTGCTCTGGTAAGAAAGAAGCAATGAAAAGAAAATACAATCAAGCAAAGAGCTCATAATACTTAGGACAACTAGGAATGATAATGCATTTAGAGTCATCATTACTGTCTGTTTCACTGGTGTTTTTATTCTAGCCAAAAAAATAAATAAGTGACACGTGACCTTTTATGCTTAATACATTTTTGCAGGCTCTTGTGCTGCTTCCAAGGAGAGCATAAATTATCTGCTAAGTCACCCGGAGGGTGGGCACGCCTCTATTGTTGTTGTTGGAGGTGCCCCAGAGAGCCTAGACTCCCATCCCGGCTCCTATCTCGTTCAACTCAAAAAGAAAAAGGGTTTCATCAAAATGGCACTACGACACGGGTATTTAATAAAACATGTATCATTTTTGAAATGCATGTACGATTTTTGCTAAATAATTTTTTTTCATGCATTCAGGGCTTCTATAGTACCTATGTTTTCCTTCGGAGAGACTGACATTTACGATCAAGTGGCCAACCCTGAGGGCTCTCTGCTCAGACGAATCCAAAATAAATTACAAACTGTGTTCGGTCTTGCTCCTTGTGTTTTTCGGGGCCGAGGAATTTTCCAGTATACCTGGGGTCTTGTCCCATGGCGACGGGCTATTACAACAGTTGGTAAGTAAAGTCAACGAACAAAACTCTGCTTCTCGAGCGGAAGGAAAATGAGGAAAGCGGTGGTGGAGAAGAAGCGTGACTTGTGATACTTTTCATGACTTTGCGATGTGATGTCGTATTCTCTCCTTATCTGTCGCCCATCCGTTTTGTTTGGCGTTCGTGTGTTGTATATGTTGGTATTGGTGAGAGGAGATGGGGGATGAGAATTGAGAATGATAGTAGTATCGAGTATCTTAGTCCTCTGGCTGCCTGAAATTGGAATCTAAATCATTTACGATCAATTGCTTTTTTCTTGCATCATCTTAACCCTTTCTGTACGAAAAAAATATGTTTAGAAAATGAATGGCTTTTTTTCTTTTCTGTTTTTAGTGGGCTCACCTATTCACTTGGACAAAGTGGAGAATCCGGCGCAAGAGGAAATTGATGCGATCCATAAAAAATACGTGGACTCGCTTCTACAACTTTTTTATGCTCATCGAGACAAGTATGCAGATTCCCAAGCGGAACTAACTATTCTTTGAACAAGAAGATCACGTTCCACCTTCCCGAGAAAAGACAAGAGGAAAAAAGGAAGACGAGTGGAGTTCTCTTTTTTATGTATATTTTTGTGGTGGCTTGGTCTGCTTTTAGCCTTCTTTTCATACTCTTCAGAGGAAATGGGTATTCCTTTGAATTTATTTGATTTGTTTTGTATACTGCAAAGCCATTCGAGAATTATAGACTGACGATAGGAATGAGATAACTTCTTCGACACGGTTGACTGACTTTCTTGAGAGAGAAAGAAAAAGGACGGATTATTCATACCATCATTCATTACGTTAATGTTTAAATTCAATGCAATATTTTTTGTATAGTTTGCTTTCTTCATGCTTTTTTTAAGATCTCCCCCCTATTTAGTGTGATTTAAAATTCAACGTTTTTAAAAAACCAAGGGAAAAATACATATTTGTAGAAAGAAATGTAATGTTATAAATAATTTATGTGTTCTAGTTTACGTATGTACAATAGTAGAATGAATAAGTTTAAAAACTGTTAAAGGACAATCTATCTATCGATTTGTAGCCATGTTTTTTCCAATTTGCAATCGAATAAATGTCCATGACATGATGTGATATGAGTTAAGTAAGTGATGGAAATGGAATCGAGTTTTTTTTCCTCTGCTTTGCAGTGTTTTATTTGAAATAAAGAAATCTTAAGCAAACATTGAAACATCCAGCGAGTGAAAGCGAGAGAGACAGAAAGCCGATATTTATAATTTATTCAAAACAATCCATTCATTCGCTATTTTGATGGGTGGTATCTCTGTCTACTCCACTCTATTTAAAAAACTAAAGCCATTGAAAGCTGTTTGAATAGCGAAATCTTGTATCCCTCACCGCAACATAGCATAGCATACATACCAGCAAAAAGGCTTTTGATGATGAGAACCGGATGGGATGGTGATGACGACGTTGTCGACAAACAGGAAAAAAAGGATTTAAAAAAGATAAGTTGTATTGCTTATTGGACTTTTGATGATGATGATGGTTCTGCTTAAATCCGCACAATACCCCTCATACCTACCTACCTAGGAATTGAACAAATGCACTATCCAAATGTATATATGAGTAGAGATTATGTTTAAAAAAAATAGGAAATGGTGAAATCCATTTGGATTGTTGGAAGAGGGAGAAAAATAGAGAAAGTGACTGAATGAAGGGAGTTTCACATAAAAGCCTTAAAAGCGATTTGAAAAGATGTCATCATGGCCATATCAGACTCTATTCTGCTTAGTTGCTTGAAAACTGAAAGTTTTATTCGTAAAGGAGCCGAGTCCACAGCCCAAGCAACAATTTTTACAAATCGAGTGAGTCGAGTCAATGCATAACGAAAAAGTCAAACATCAAACATTTCTCTGGCATTTTCAACCACCAAACCAACTTCATTTTTTTGCTCGAGTAGTAGCAGCAGAGGAGAGGGAACGAAAGAAAGAATGAGACAAAGAATTCCTTTCCCCATCACATGGAAAATTCCTGAGAAAGAGAGATGATTTCATCGGCTTAGTTGGTTGCTATTTCTCCAGTTCTTTATTTCATGTTTAGTTTGGGATGCGCAAGGGGGCAAATTGATTTAACGGGTATTTCATCTTCTCGTGAGAGCACGCTGCCCGGCTGCTGTCGTTTTGATATTTTTCACCTTTTAACTTCACACTTGTCTTTGGCAATCGTTAGAATATTAGAAGAGGTTGACTACAAAATAAAACAGAATATGTAGACTTTACATATCTTCATGTTTAAATCAACATCACCACCTCCCAAAATTAAAATTGAATTGTAAACTAATTAAATCTAATTTCAAATAAATTAGAAGTTTACACTGACTTTCAGAATATATATATATATATATATATATTATATATACCGCATTATTCCTGTTCCGGTTGCTCTAGTGGTAAATTACGGACCATAAAAGTTTGGTATCTCTTTGGCTGTTGTTTGTGTTCTAACTCCCATGACATCATTTACAGCTTATTTTTTTCTGTTGTAGTAGCCAGTAGCTCATTTTAGAATTGAGAGTTGCTTAAGCTCCATGACAGATACCAGGGGGAGAAAGTATCCTGCTTCTACGAATACACGGTTTATTATTGTACAGCTTACTAGAGTACTTTAATGGTGTCATGTCATTCCCAACAACCAGAGAAGAATGCGTTTATTGAGTAGTGTGGTGCGATAAAGAAGTATTTGCTATTTTAACGGTATTTTAGTTTGTAAAGCCAGTTGTATTCTACCAACCAACCAAAAAAAAATTGTACCATGACATATATTGTACTTGCATTGCATACTTACCTGTTTTCACGCCAGTTTCATCCAGCAGCATAACAATCATGCCAACAATTCATGCCACATTATGAAGAAACGTGTGCAATGCACAAACACAACTTTCATCTCTTCTCCTTCCTGTCGTCTGAACTAAATGTGTTTCTGTTACTACTAAACCGCCGTATGAGAAACACTACACAATAACCTGCAACCTGTGTGGGAAACAAAATACACACATCCATTTCGACATTCAGTCATCTTTCAACATTTTTTTTACTAAAGAAGAACAGCTCATGCAACTAAATGTAGAGTTGTTACGGTACGACGATGAAAATATGAACATATATAGTCGTTATGCTCAATTTTTTGCCTCTTGGCAATGTTGTCACACAGACTACTCAACAATAGAACAAAATATTCCTGTGTAACTACACGATTTTTTGGGAAGAAAATGGTGATTTTTTGGTGTGCCAGAAATATAACAAGTTTTTTAAGTTAAGAAAGAAGGAAAAAAATGTTATGGTTTGTGTGGAAGTCGACAACATAACAAGCGGCAGCAACATAGGTGGTTATGGAGGTGATGGAATGCATGCATGCCAACGCCAACCAGCGCACCCCGTATCGTGTCGTCGTCAATGCCATCGCAGCAGAGTATCATGGTGTATTGAGGATTTGTATCGTGGGAAATAGTGCGACGTTCTTTCTCTGTTTCTCTATTTTGATTGTTCTATTGTTTTACAACTGGGAATAGAATTTTGATGTTTTTTCGTGCTGCTGTACTTTTACCACCGGTCCGGAATCTTCATTTCACCAGCGTATCACCGTCACTACTGATGCGATGCTGTAGTTATATTATGGCGTTGTTTTTGTCCCACCATTTGACTATTATTTTCCCACAGTTCCCCATGCCTATTGTCACAGCCAAAAGTTGGTTTGTTCGGCTTTTGGTACTAGTTGTTATTTTACGCCAATAACAAAGAAGAAAAAATATATTAGGAATTCTTCCAGAGTAGAACACCAGTCAATACCAAGTAGTTCATGTAAATAAAGGGTGTTTGCTTATAATAAAAACATTTTTAGAATTGATGATTAATATGATTTATTGTAACCACGACCTTTCTCATCCGTATGTCTAACATAATAGAATATCCGATAGCCTGATGTACTGAACGTACATGTGAGGTTAAATCTTGGTGCTCATTGTGACTTAACGTGACTCAACCCTGATGTACAAGATAAATATAAGCTTTAAATGTCACGGAAGTTTTAAGCTATGAATCACGATTTTCTCCCTATCTAGCGAACCAAAAAATTAACAATATTCGTATAATTATTGGATGTTCCTTAATTGATGCCAAAAATTTGGGATTTGAAAAATGTACATTGTTCTTTGGCTTGTCTCAGAGAAATATTAGTGACTTTTTGTTCGGAGCAAATATTTGTATTTTGATCCTTTGGTAATACATGTACCCACAGATAAAGAGCAGATCATAACTGCACAATATTTATATGTAAACTAAATTAATTAATTTTTGAAGTAGCTTAAGTTAATCTATCGAAATCTTACGCAGGAAAACAAATTAAAAATATGGTTCTACTATTAGCAGACATGCCTTATGTGATGTGATAACAGTTATCTCTTACATGTCTATCTACAAATAGCCTGAATGGCTTTGATTAACGACAAACGAAATGTATTATTGGAACATAAATAGAAAAATTGAAATTTGGTTACAACCGGTCTTACAAGAGAAATAGTTACACCATGTCAGTTATATGAGCAGTTTATAACTATTCATGGACTGAAATACAAACATTTTTGCAAGCTTCTAGGATACGAAAGGTAACAATGGAACACTATGGAAACTATGTAGATAACAAAACGACAACCAAGATAATGACACTTGCACAGTTAGTTAGCTATTAGTAGCAGTAATAATTTGTGCTTTCTGCTTATCTTTTCATTGAATCTTAGCTTCGTCCTACATTTCAATAAGTTTATCACATCCAGAATTTTCGGTTTTTGTCAATTTCGTATGCATCTTGGTTCCATTTATCCACATTCACCAAACCTGGCTCCTTCACATGCTTTGTTTTTGATGATGATGCTATTCTATTTTTGTGTATATTTATGCGCTAGTGATTTCAAACAAAACAAGCTTATCATCCTCCAACTCCTCCAGTATATCTCCTTCGGAGTAATTATTATCATGCGACAAAAAAAGAAGAAGAAAAAACTCATTTTCTCTTTACCTCTTCTCTCTGTGTTTTATTGTCTTGTATGACAGGCGAGACAAACGAACATTTCTATCTTTTTTTGTTTTCTACATAAAATTTCATCAAGCTTCTGTGCATTCGACTCTAATACATTTACATCCTTCTATTATAATTCATAATACTATATATCATTCCTAATATTAATTTCACACAACGCAATGTAACGCAACCGCACACACACACACGCTCTGATAACCAAACAAACTCTTAAGCGAGAAAAATAAAGTGATGCTTCATGAAAACTTTTCGGCTTGCATAATTCCTTTCTTATTTTCACCATTTCTCATCTTAGCAGTAGTAGTTTTTCGAGTACTTGACACAATAAATGAAATCCATTAGTAAAAACAAAGGAATTCAGCCATCCATTGATTTTTCTGCTTTTTCTTCGGTCACAAGAGCCAGATAAACTTTAAAATAATATCGGTAAAAACGAGGCCAACAAAAAAAAGTTTTTTTACGCTATACCGCTACACCACACAATGCCAGTTTCTATTCTATCTCTTTTTATGTATTGTGTAAAGTGTGCGAAAAGGGACAGGTGGTGTGCATAATATAATATTTGGTGGGGAGAGGAAGGAAGGGAGGATGAGGACGAAATAAATCCAATCCACATCCAAATGAACAGTGCATTAGTTTCCTTTTCAAATGAAAATGGCTTGCTCATGTTTCCAGTAAAATGGAACAAAAAATGGGAAGGGAGTACATTTTTTATTTTTTGTTCATCTTTTCTCTGTCTACTTACACGCTTAGTTGTGTTTCAAAAGCAAAGATATGTCCTAAATACAATTTAAAATGAACCAAGGAAAACGTTCACCTGAGTTTTTTTGCGCTCTGGGAACAAAAAATTCTTACACAAACAATTTGAAGTAAAAATGAGAAGAAAAGAAATAAGAGATTTTTTGCTTCGTTCGTATTTTCTTTTTTACGCAAAACAATTTTTAACAGTAGGAAAACAATAATAAGAACCTTGTGGCTATTTTAGGGATACAAATTATTTACGTCGAAGTTGAAACCTATTATTTTTTGTGTAACATTTTATTTTTGTTTGTTTTTAACGAGACCTTTACCTACAAAAAATGAAGACTAACCAATGTTGCTAAAAGTAAGAATTATTATGTTGCCTTACTAACGACCGGACAGAAAAAAAAGCAAATAGACGAAAGCTATATATCTGCGCCAAATTTCAGACTTAATTGATACATTTTATCCAAAAGCTTTTACCAGTCATACATGCGTCCATGAAATAAATATTCTTTTATGCCAATTAGGATATCAACACCATATCAACTACCATTCATACCACCTTTTAATTTTCAAGGTTTTTAGAACATTTTTAAAAGCATACTAAAAGACAACAAAGATAATACCTTTTTTCGGCATTGTATTCTCATAAAGAAATCAAAGAAATGCCGGTGCCATCCACCACTGCTTTCCTTTTTACTTTTCCGATATAGAGTAATAATTGTGACTACCATGACATGATGAGCACTGAGCTCAACTCATTGTCCTAGCAATCCTACTAGACAGGTATAATATCCGGAATGTCACATTCATGTCCTAATACATAACGTAAATAATACTCATTCAAAACTTCAACCAATGATGAGCTACACCGTGACGTGAGGCTTTATAGGCAAGTGATGATGTTTCTTCCAGCAATAATACGAACTCAAATGTCTTATTTGGCCCTGGAACTATCCGTTTTTTGGTCCCGTTGTTACGCTATGTCTACTTTTTTTTGTATATTTCAGGTTTGATCTGTTTCGTTGACAACACCCAACACTTTAGGTATATAGGCATGATGGTTTCAGGTTTATATATGTACATAGTTTAAAATATTGCATTCTGTTTTTCTTGTTTCTGTGTTAACAATTTATTTAAACATTGATTCTACATAAATTCCTTTAGGATTTTAACGCATTGGAATTGATTAACTTAAAGTTTTAAAACAGTATGAGGAAAATTCCATTTTCTACTGTAAAATTTCACGTTTTAAAAGTTTTGTATGTCATGCCATCACAATCGTAATGATTGTGTAAGGCTACGGGCGAAGTTGCTTTTGCTCTTGCATTAAACTGATTAATTGACAGGTAGCAAGTGACAGGACCATGTTGCTTTGTTGTTTGCTATTAAATAACTTTCCCATAGTTGTCGATGCGTTGCCTGTTTCGTTGTCATCGTACAAAATTTTATTCAGTGGAATATTCGTTGGGAGCAGCAGGTGTCTTACAGAATATGTCATTTATGCGAATAAGCTGAAAAAGTGCTCTTGTAATCCTGTCCATCATTCAGACAGACTTCAACGTCCAATTTCCCATTAAAACAATTCCCAGTCAAACACAATTTGCGTCATGATATTCACCAATGCCAAACTTTTTGCTTTTTCTGTATTACCAATATAAATTCACTTGCAAATATTCCTGCTCTATTTTATCATGGTCTCTCTGTGGGTACTCTGCATTAATTACGTATCAGAAAAGTATGATTTGTTTTGGACGATACTCCGTCTCTGACTATATGTTGTACTCACTTTGCGAGCTATCCCACATCGCACAAGGGATTATTTGTTTATTTGAATTTATGTATATATTGCCCATGAAAAGTTGAAAATATGATTACCAACCTATTTTTGATCATGAGATTATCATAATATTGTAATTTATTCAAGGAAAACTTTCACTATTCTTCGAAACACATCCTAAAACTTTTATAATTAAGCAAAAGGAAATCAAAAGCAATAATACAAGCCATTACATTACCGGGAAAGAATAAAAAAGGATAGTTAAAATTTAATGATTATGTTTTTCTTTTGGGATGAATGGTAACAAGCTCTGAGTCCAAATCCAATATCCAATCTCATTAAATATTTAAAATCCTCTGCACTATACCAAAAAGTAGCTGTCTTTTTCACATTATTAATGTAAGGATTGATGGATTGATGCTAGTTTTGCATTATATTAACGAGTCCGTCATACCCGAGTATGCAAACATGACAGACCAAATAAGAAGTATGCAGAAAAGAACCTTAAAAGGCTTTTCTCCTCAAAATAAATTCCCCTTGTTATTGGCATGGTTAGGTTTCGCGTTCGTTGCCATGCATGCATGCATGACATAATATCATAATATTACATGTTTGTAGATTTTTTCCGATGCTCTTCTTGACTTACTTTCTACTAGCTACTCTCGTTGTAGTATTCAGTGCATGTCTACTGTCTCAAGACGACTTCCCATCTAAAGCCTCAACTCAACTGAACATAATTATAGGACTATAATTGGCTTGTGAGAAGAGCAGAAATGATTTCTCGGAGGAATACCATAAAACCAAACCGAAGAGGAAAGAAGGAGCTCTATATTTTTTTTTGCTTGAGCTCAAGATATCTTCTCATAACCAAAAAAAACCAGTCAAAAAGTATGACTTGTTCAATATGGTTTCAAAGTACTGGTGACTAAAAATTCAAGAAACTTACTGCTTAGTAAAGATTTGTAGGTGAAGGGAAAATTCTGAGTACGAAATGATCAGAGTAGTACGATGTATGATCCTATGATCTATGTATAGTATGTATGCATGCAATTATGACTAATTCAGTATTACTTACTTTAAAGAAGTACTAACATGTAGTTTTAGAATTAATGATCTTTTGAGTTAATGTTTGAAATATAAGATATTCTGATTTTTATTTAACTTGTAAATTAGGATGGTTAATCAGATAAACATGTGAAATGTATGCTTAATCAAACTCCTTGAACTATAATTTTAATTTTATCATTTTCGCACACAACATGTTGAATGTCAGCTTTTTTACAAATGTATATTTAGTGCTGAAATATTCAAGTTAAGATACAAAGAGGCTATATGTGTTACACAAAAGAAGACATAGTGTAATTAAGATGTTTAAAAATATTGGTAGGCATGCTGTGCTTGGTCCACTGAACTGGCTCATACAATGTATAACAATAATATTGCGTAAAAATAAAGACGAGAGTTTTTTAAACGAAAACTACTTGACATTTTGGACTCCATGCGTCATATCTTTCTCTACACTTTCACTTGGAAAAGTGTGGAAAATTCAATTAGTGCAATTGACCATATTAGTCCAGCATTATTGAAAAAATCGCATAGATATCTAACAAAATATGCACATGACTGGAAATATGTCGACACATGATATTCCTAATAATTTTAAAAACCTCTACTTATTTGTGCATTTTTGGCATCTCCTGCTCAATCCTAGTAACGATAGCTCGAATTAAGTGAAATATTTCAATCCCAAACGGAAAATAAAATGTTTAGTACCTACTTTATACATCAAACGGCAAGTTACGTCACATTTGTGTACTTCATATGTCCATAGGTTAGTGCAAGAACCTTGTTTTCTACATGAAACCTTCAGCCTTTGTATATGCACTATGCACTTCGTTCCACTATTATTACAAGAGTTCATTAGAAGTAACAATTTCTCAAAATCCTATCTCGAGTGCTACTAAACTTCAACTTTATTCACATGCTTTCTCCTGAAAACAACAGTGTCAAGTAAAGTCAACAAGGGCCATCCAAGAGGAACATAAAACTTTCACATTCTTTTGGTGCCATATACACACTATGTATCATTTTACTACTTACAACTTACAACTTAGCAACCAAACTACATCATAATAACAACACAAGTAGTAAGAGAATCATTTCTGCCTTTAAAAAAGGTTTCATGCAAAACATCCTCAGAAATCCTCATTCCACTTCCTACACCTGTGGCACTTAGCTTCAGTTCAAAGTGGTAGCTTACACTTTGAACACTTTCTTCCTAATAAGTTATCACAAAAGAGAATCATAATAATAATTAGGAAAAGCAGGTCGATGAAACTAAAAGCTGTTCAGACTGGCCCACACAACACGACTATCTTGTAAACTAGGAACACTTCAAAAAATGCATAGACAAAGCAGTTTGCTTTTTGTCTTTGAAAAGATTACAGGTGGCGAGATTGGATTCAAAAGAAATGGATTTTTGTTAACAAATAATATGTATGTAAGTAATTCACAATTATCATTTGAACAATCATAGTTGGATATAACTTTATCCTCCCATAATCAAGGCAGTGATATCATATTCGTAAGTAACATGGCGCCTAATATAATGAGGCAAACACAGGTGATGACTTCTCAATGGTTACATGCATATTATAAAAATACATTTTGTCAATCTAATGGTAGGTTGCTGAAACACAAAAAAGCGAATCCCAGCGACTTTCCTCGAATCAATTTAATGAAGAACTCATGGAATGCTCCAAACCAGTGCAGAGGCATTTTGATGGTCCATTGCCCAGAAAACCAACCGAGCATTCTCAGGTGTCTCCCGATTACTGGTAATTAATGAACTTCTCAATTTACTTCGGAAGTATATCATTTATTTCGAAACAGCCACAACAATGAAAATTATTTTACCTGTGCGTCGAGTGAGTAATGATGCTTTATTTAATCCCACAGTTGCTCGTCATTTAATTTAGGAGTCAAAAGTGTTATGTTGGTGATTATTGAGGTTAACGAATGACAAGATAGTATCGAAAGGGCTTACATAAGAATGTAAAATTGCACTGCATCTCAAATTATGCTGCTGAATGCTCAATTTTCAAAGTAGGAAAAATAATCAACACAAATTCAATTAATATTCAATAATATTTATCAAATCGAATGACATGGAGAGAAAAATTGCAAGATGGGCTGATGGCATGCGAAAGTGTGAAGTCTCTTTCATAATTAGCATAGTAAGTATGCACATATTTACATTGATGTTGTTAGATCTTGAGTAAATTCAAATCATTTATAAGTAGTATAAGCGATACATTATACTTTTACGGCATTCATTTAAATTGCGTATATATGTTCATTTGCCACCTCGTTTTTGACTGATCGGTAATAAAGTCGATTTGAAAGTAAAATAGTCAATAAATTTAACTTTCTCCCACTTTTTGTAGAATGTACATAGTTAACAATAATATCATTAAACGAACAAAAATTAATGTCATTGATTTAAGAATCAACTCAACAGTTGCAATTTAGCTGATAAAGTGATTAGATTGGTTTTTACTTCTTTCCTTACGCTGTGCTGATTACTACCAAGAAACCAAAACCAAATTATTGTTAAGAACCCAACTTTATTATTTTTATTATTGTTTTCCCCATAAAAAAAACTTTCTCCTACAATATAATTTATTACGGGATAACTATTACAAGATGGAAACATATCATGTTATCTTCTCTTAGAAGTGATCCGTGACTACTGCAATTTATTTTTTTCTAATGGTAATAATACCAAGTGAGCACTAGGATAAGAGAAGTCTCTAATTAAGTTTCAAGGGAATAATTGCAACCTTATATAGAATTCTCCGGTAAAATAATACGCGTGCATGTATGTCATCTTAAAGTTATCCAGAAAACTTTCTGAGCTCATCATTCAACTTTCCCATTTGCCTCAAAAGACATATCTTAAAGCGAATGAAAGTTTGTTACATCTTGTTTACCGGCCTTGATTGCATGATGAACATAATATAGCATTAGATTTATTTAGAGAAATTATCCCATTGCGACGAGTTAATAGACATTCACTTTCATCAATCATGAATCAGAGAGCTAATTTTACAAACTTTGTTACAGCTATTGGGTTTCTTATATTTTTCTAATATGAAAGATGCAAAAGAAGCCCATATACAAGTAGTAATATTGTACCGTTAATGCAATCAAATCTGCTATTTTTTGCCTTGCCGAATCTTGGATGTAAAAACGCAATGTAAATATCTACAAGTTTAACCATCTACAAAAATATCCAGGTACTCGTTTTATTTTCCATCTAACATTAATATAGTAATCATCTTCTTTTTTTTGAATAAACTCGAAAAGAAGCATCCAGGCTGCGTTTAGATTTTTCGTGGAAAATAAAACGAAATAAATTTTTGACGCTGCTCTAGAATAATTTGAAACAGAATTTATTTATCCTATTTCTATGCATGGCACATAAGTAATGCATGAATAATTGTACTTTACAACGTTGAGTATTCCTTCCACATTCACGTTTATACTTACGATTAGACAAGGCTGTATCCGTAGGCTGTTGACGCGACGTCTCCAATACAAAAAAAAATAATCCAGTAGCTTTTTCCACCGTATTTGCTTTGTATTCAACTTATGGTTGTATTTTAAAATTAGTCGTGATAAGTCTTTATCTTCGTGAGAAATGGAAAGCTGGCTCATGACAATATTCAACGTACTCAATCGAATGGTATCTTTAAAAATTGCCTTTACATGTCGAATTAAATACTTTGCTGTTGTCGTATTTCCCCATCAGCAAAATTTACTTTTACTAAATTTACTAAAATTTCGGAAGAATTTTTTTTTACACTTTCGACTTTTATAAACCTAAACCTTTCGATTTGGTGGAATTTTCCCGTCAAAATCAGACATCCATAGAGCAGCTCAAATCTTTTCTTTGTTGCCGCAGGAGAATCTTGCATTTTACTTTTAGAAATATTATGTGTCGTACACAATCGCTAGCTGTTGTTGGAGTTTGTGTACATTTCCAATTGTCTGGCATTTTGGAATTTACAAATTTTATGCTGAGAGTGGTGCTGGATTTACAACAATATTTCCTACAAATCCCTCCGTTATACATTCTTACAGATTACAAGTTTTCCCTTCTACCTGACAAAACTCTGTTGAAAGAACGTCAAAAAAATATCCAAATACTTTTTCGGGAAAAAAGGAATGAGTTGCATTTTGTATCTATTGATTTTGTATAGCATATTTGTTATGTCAATTGCCATTTTGAGGCTTTTCTTTCACTGAAAAAATATGTAAATATAAAATAAAGACAAGACGTCGGCTAACATTTACAGACCAGATCAAATATCAACCATCTTTATCTTTTCTCCGTGATGCAAAATCCTTTAAAATGGTCCATACAAACGAACGCAACTGCTGTTGTTATGTTGCTGTTGAATTTGAGATTTTTTCTTGCAATATCTGCTGCTCATTGAAAATGAATAAGTGAAAGCAAAAATGGAATTTTGATTGGGAAAAAAATCAGTTTTATTTTTTTTCCTTTTTACTCTTGAAAAGAAGTAAAGCTGTTTTATGTATGCTTATACTTTTACAACGTGTTAGTTTCATCGTCCGACAGAGCCAAAAAAGGGTAATTTGCTGTTCGCTAATAAAACTACACTCAACTCAGTCAGCTCGCTACAAAAAAAGTTTATAAACCATTTTTTCCTCTTCTTCCGCGTAGATTAAACGCTTTTTGTCTTTTGAGCAATGTAGAACTATAAAAGGCGGCGATGCTGTTACTACTGCTAGTCATGATTTTTATGTGTGCGAAAAAGGGAAAGAGAAAGACACACACATGGCGTTGCACAAATGTTACCTACATTCAATACTTTTTTTTTCTCTTCTTCTTCCTCTTCTTGTGATTCTTATCTGCACATGGACATAAAAAATAAGACCAAATCCCATATTTTTCTTAGCATCCAAGATTGAATCGCACCGCACAAACTCCATTTCAATTTACTCCTCGTTCACATCTCTCGCACTCTTCCCATGAAAAAGAGAAAGAGTCGGATATGCTTTTAACAATGAAGCAGGAACAGGAGCACACGGTACACTGCAAAACTGCAATCAATCTTGCCAAGCACGTATGTATTTTATTTCACGTCACGTCATTTAAAATAATAACAATAACAGTAGCTGTATAGAGCAGAACAGCAGGAATAGCAGAAGGAGAAAAATTGATACTTTTTCCACCTTTGCAAAAAAACGGAGCTGTGAAGTGAAACCCTCTTTTTTATATCAACTCGCTTCAATGTCAGCCAATGGCTTTACCAGTTTGCACGGTTGAAAATATTGCAAAAGTGCAGTGCAAATTTGGCTGTTATTGTAATTCGGTTGGAATGAATACCGGGAAGTCAATGCACCCCCAGAAGTTTGTCTGCTTGTCCGTCTGTCCTCAAATATTTCTTCGGAAGAACCACAGGGATTTTTTTCACTTGAAGAATCTGTGTTTGAAGGAAGTACCTAAAAGTGTTAAAATATAATTTAATCATGGATTTATTTGGTTATAACTGCTGTAACTTTAAGTGATCGATGATAACAAAAGCAAATTCAGTACGTCCAAAGAACTCCTTAGCCAACTAGTTTTGTGATTTTTATCAATCAAACATTAAAACGTTTATTCAGTTATTTTCAATGTATAATAATATCAATATGCATTCATTGGTTAATCTGTAATATGTACATATAGACAAGCATAAATATAATATACAGTTTACATTTTCTTATGTCAATTTAGCATACAAGGTAGGTACAAGTTGAGAGAGACATATTCAGACGCCGACGCCTGATCTTTTAAAATATTTGCAATCTTAAAAAAGTAAAATCGTACGAATTTCGTCTTCCAGTAGATAACAATCAATAACCAATTCGAAAAAACAAAAAATTCGTCAACACAAACATGTTTCCCTAAATTAATTTTTTGAGATATCCATATTTATAAGAGATGATAATAAATTGAAAACTTAGAATAATTTACAGTTTATTTTAGCAACGTAATAATTATGCATGCACTTGAATAGTTTATAACTAAAGTTGTAGCTTTACTTTATATGCACATAAATTGTTACACTACAATACAAAGTACTATAATTTCATATACATTTTTGTATGTACCAGTTTCATGCTCTTCATCGTCTCCCCTTTCCATCTTCTCTTGTAACCTAATTATATATTTTATGATACACAAACTAACTTCAATAAATGCTAATGAAGTTTTCTTTTCAAAGCATGCAAAACATTAATATTCAATTAGCTTAATCACATGTTGTTCCTTGCATTTAAAAAAACGTCCAACCCATTTTAGAAAAGGATTTACTCTTTGTTTTTTTTTGCAAGATTTAAATATTTTGTTTTGATGCGTCATTAAAAATGTAATTAGTAGTCATTATGATAATGAACATAATCTTTATATTAGTTTTTACAAACAATCATAATTATCATGATCTTCATGGTCACATTGTTGAAAAAAATTACACATTTTTTACGAATTGGATTACCCCTTATTTAAATTTGCTTCCTAAATCAAAATATATATGTATTTGCTTACACGTCAACATTATTTTTCTCATAGTATTTAAAGCGACAATGCTCGCAAAAAATTCGCACAACTTTGAGAAATATTATACTGATTATTAATTACGTTTGTTGTCGTCATGGTTCCTATTTATCACATGTATAATAAAAATCATTTCATTCAATATGTCCAGTTGCTCAATCAAGTCATTATCATCAATTTTTCTCACTTTTTACAAATACCAATTTTATTTTTATCTTTATTTTTCCGCCTATTAGTAAAGCGCATATACGTACAAACGTAGTACACCACAAACAAGTGTGTTTATGTTTAATAAACAAGTAGATACTCTTTACAACAATTACATTTTCGTAGCTTTCCAAAATAAGTATCTTATATTCACCATTATAATACCATATCTATATAAATAAATTTTCGCAGTTATAAATACGCTAACAAAGTTGTACATTCTAGTATCTTATATCATCATCTCATTCATGGATTTAAATTAATCTCCAACAGTAAAGACCATTCCATTTTTATAATTGTGGAAGCATTTTACGACAATTTAACCTAAAAATGCCATTTAAATGCATTACATATTAAAAAACTACTCAGAGTCACAGTACACACACTGAATTTTTACATTTCAGCATTTCATTTACCCCTGAAAGTAAAACATAACGTGTGAGACATGGCGATTGATAGTGATTGGTGATATATATATGATTGAAAACAAAAATCACTCTGTAAGTTTTTTTTGTCCAAAATATATATTTTATACACATACTTTGTCAAGTGAATAAAAAATACTTAACGGATAAAAGGATAAACGGATTATTGTAAACAGAGAAGCAGTGGGACCGCCAGGTTTTATATCATAATATCATCATCATCGTCCTCATAGCAGTTTTATTGTTTTTTTCTTGCCATCACTTTGGCACTTTCTCCAAGTCGAAAGAAAGAAAAAAATGCACAAACATAAATACAGACTCATACAAGAGCAAAGCTGAATTTTATTTTATGGCTTTTGCTTTTGCAGCACAGCAACAGCAGTGGCAGCAGCAGTGATGCGATAACTCTTCTTCTTCTGCTGCTGCTCCAAGGCATGTTCTACCTTTTATAGACTTGCTTACACCGACTTGACTTTGTGTTCAACTACTTTATACCCGATTTATTTTATTTCATTTTATATCCCTACTTTTCCCTTCTCTCTTCTTCGTGCTGTCTCCCTCACTCTCTCTCTCTCTTCTCTAAGTATATAATGTTTTTATAAAAACTCAACAAGAAAGTAGTGAATTTCTTGTCCGCTAAGGTTACTCTCTTTCTTGAGGAGAGAAACGACGGCATTGTCGTTCCTCCTTCTTCAAAGTATCCTCCATTTTCTTTCTTTTTTGCTTTCTTTTTTGAAGAGGTATCCTCTTCTTCCCTCCTTCTTCTTCCACTGTACAGGAGAACATGGAGGATGAGGTAATACACTATTCTGAATTCAACTCATGCCAATTTATCCACAAAAGAAAAACCACTGTGCCTGATTGAATCTCCTTTTTTCTCTTCTTCTTCTAGAGAATATCTTAAAAGTATCTTCTTCAAAAAAAAAGGCGAAGAAGAAGAAAGGAAAGCCAGGGATTCCCTGCAAACGAAGCAAGGAAATACGACGATTCAGCAAAAAATAATAATACACAAGGAAGGAAGGAAACTGATGTGATATGATATGATGTCTATATTATACAGTAAGAATAAAAGGGGGAAAAGTATACATTTTAGTAGTGTTTATATCAACTGCAATGCTTTCCAAATGCGGTTAAAGGATAATATGTAGCCATAATCATCCTCGCCTTTCCTTTCTTTTTTTTGCTCATGATCCGTTTTTTTACCTATGAGGTAGGAAAAAAGTGAGGTTTTTTTGTTATAACGGAATTTCAAACTAAACCATATGCTTTTCCTTTTTAGTAGCTGTCCATCGCATTGCCGTCCCCTTTCAATGGCAAAGAAATATAATATAATACAATACAATATACGCCTTGCCAAAAAGCACATTTTTTTCTTTTACTTTTTTAAAAGAAGAAAAGGCAAGTGGAGCCATAATTTCAGAAGAAGTATGCCATTTTTTGTGTGTCCATCAGTATCAGTAGACATCAGGTAAGATGTTATTACGCAGCCATATGTTCATTCCCAGTTTTTTTTACATTGTGCAGCGCACATTTTTTCTTTCTTGTAATGATATCATCATCATCACATCACATAATTCCCTACTAACACCAACACCACTAAAAATCCCTTCTCTCTGCTCAGATCTCTATTCTTTCTCTCTAGATTGTGTTCAATTGAATGAGTGGATGAGTGAACGTCTTTTTATTCTTGAAGGAAAAGAAAAAAATGAAAATAAAGCAAAGAAGAAAGTACTTGAAAAGGTATGCGGTTTTTTTTCTTCCGACTTTTCTCTTTCTTTCATAGAAAAAAAAACCTGTTGTAATGATGGTAGCGACGAAGAACGTAAGAAAAGGAGACATTTGGATTCTTTTCTTAGTTCTTCTTTTTATAGGTTTTTCAACACTTAGGTTACTTCTATCCCTGTCTTCTTGTTTTTGAGAGATGCTAGAGATCTTATCCGATTTATTTTTTTCCTTTGATGATCAAGGGAACATGCTTTGTGAGCGCTACATACTTGAGTTTCCCATACTTTGCTGTACGACGCCGTTATCCAAAAGAAAAAAAAATGATCTAACAGCAATCAGTCCACAATTTAATGATTGTTGTGCTGTGGTGTGTATTTCGGTTGGTTGAACTATGTATTAGAAATATGTATACCATAAGTATATGTAGACGTGGTATGCATGCTTGTATACATACTTTGAAGTTCTTGGTAATCTGGCTTTGTAAGATTACAAGCGTGCGACGAAATAATTTTTGTGTGTAATTAAGAAAAAATATGTTCTATCTGCTCTGCTCGACGGACAAAAAATCGAGCAACGATGATTTCCAGAAAAAGCCAAAGTTAACTAACCATAAATTTTACTGGTTTAATATTTTATGATATAACTGCACGCCTTTTTTGTTAGCGGCCCGAATGTCAACAAAAAAGTTCGTTACAAATTCTTAGTAGCTCTCTGTTTTTAATAAGTAAACATAATAATATAATGCGTGAAAGCACAACGGGAGCATTCGAAAATACGTTATTAAACAAAAAGAGCAGTGAAAGTGTAATATTTCATACGGCTTTTTAAACTTTAATGAAATGAGTGGGTTCTAGATTCATTAAAGTTAGTCATGCTCTAATTTCCACAGAGAAACAAGGAGACTGGCGGGCTAAGTAAATGTTACATAAAATTCACATTTTGATAAAAACCCAGCAAGAATTATTTAGTATGACATTGAAAGCGAGATAAGTAGTAGCGAATACCATACCACAATCATAATTTGGGAAATTACCGATACAGTATACGGATTTTAGACGGCCTACACTTATTTAATGTATCTATAATTTGCGAATAATTTATCTGGTAAGTATATTTAAAACAAATTACAGTGTATCCACGTCCTAAATTCGTTTAGAATATGTGGAAATCGTTGATCATCCACTTTTTCAGAATTAAAATTTTACATTTCACATTTTTTCTCAGAAAGCTAACAAGTCATTTGGAAGCCCTATGGTTGAACCGGTGGGCAAATCTATGTAATGTCCGTTCAGAGATAGGGGCAAAAATAGTCCTCCAGGGTTACAGTTATAATGATTACGATATGGAAGCATGAGTATATCTCTAAAAATGCATGTATAGTTTACAAGGAACTTTCATTTCAGTTTATCTACCGTTTTTTATTGTATACTGTGAAAGTGAAATGCAAGTGCAATATATATCGTTACCATCATTACCACCATCGTACGATGATCATCATCATGGAATGATGAGGAAGCGAGCAAAAAGTTGAACACACAAACTGTTCGCATTTATTATGTATCTTGTTTGTATAGTAAAACCACGAGTCCGTGCCCATCCATCCATCCAGAATCCACTTATGGCTCTGGTCATAATCATGGATTGTATAGGGTTCGTCTCGCTCTCTCTTCTAGAGAAGAAACTATGCCTACGTATATGCAAATTTATAAATATTTTATTTTTTTGTAAAGTGGAAGTTTTGGTAGTGGTAGAGCACTAGTCTCGGCCAGTAGCAATACAAGTACGTAGTAGCGTATCAGCGGAATTGCCCTTCATTCTTTTAGAAAATGTCTGTCTGGGGAAAAGCGCTCTCCTAACAAACAAGTAAAACAAGTTTACTTGGCTTGTCCTGGTGGAAACTGCAACTGCTGCTGGACTTTAGAGGAAGAGGAAATTATGGATGGTTGTGGTTGAATTCAGAAAAAAAGAAGTAAAATCTCCATGTCTAGGTTCTAGGTATACTAAACACAGGATACTTGAAACTTTGGAATTTGGAAAGTTTCGATTGGTTTGTCTACATGTTTTTTTTGTTTGAAAAAAAGAGTATATACATATGCATGCAATTTAGCATTGGATAATGATCTCTTTTGTCACTGAATTGTTGCTACTTGAAACTAAATAATTATAATTAATACACTATAAACCCTACAACCACGCATGTAGGGAAGTAGCGAAATAGAAAGTAATTAAAACCAATTTCACAATTTCAAAATACAAAGGGTATCGTGTACACGAAAGAGGTAGCGCAAAACATCATTGGGGCAACGTAAAACATAATTGGGATATCGATAAGTTCTACCCGCTTAACCAATCTGGGTTGTAGACAGACAGACAACGTAAAATTGATGGTTTTCGCTGATTGTAACTTGTAAAGACTTTCAGGATTAAATTGGTGACAAGCAGACGATCGTAGGTGATTTCGCCAGTAATTCTATCATATTTTGAAATAGTTTGTTTTGTCAAGCTACTTTGTTAGTCGTTCTACAAAAATCAAATATAAAAGATTTTCCTTAAACTGAAATTGTACTAAAAGCGTATTCGTTAGGTAAGTCATTTTATTTAGCACAAAGTTCCAAGGCTGAAAAGAGAAAAATAACAAATAAAATCCTATTTCACCAAATAAATAACGACCCACGTATAATTTCCGGTTTGTTAGACAATTAGTGTTGATCTTTAAGTAGAGTGTCATCACTTGTAATATGCATTTAGACTTTCACGTGCATTGCAGGATCATAGTCCTTGTCGTCGTCAATAATGACGTGTGATTGCGTAAATGATCATCATGATACTTAAAAGTTTAAAATGAAATCGTACTTCAACTTTTTAACATTTGCTCATTTTTTAAATGTTAACAGATAATTATACTCTGTATTTATTTCAACGATAGCAAACGAAAAATCTACTTCTAAAAATGACACAAATTAAGGTAAAAATTGAGAAGGTGGGACCAAATCAGCTTCACTTTTTTTGTAAAATGCAAAAAAAAAGGACGATATACGATGGATGAATAAACATTTAGTTCACAATTTTCAACTTTTTCTTAGAAGCAGATGGTGACGGTGGGATGGCAATATAATCAAATCAAAACATGATTCTCTTTTCATGATCACGCCAACGCAACCCCCTCAGTATCATTTCTTGTTTGGTTTGGATAAGGGTATAGTCACAATTACGTTTGTAGTTACTATGGTCAGTTAGTTCTTTTGTGAAAATGGTACAAAAAAGATAGAATGTTTTTCCTTCCTTCAAATAATAAAAAACGTTATGAACCTCTCCCGTCCTATTTGCCAATTTCCATTAAATTGTTACTTAAGTTATTATTTTCTATTATTGAAAAATGTTTCGTGTGACCCAATTTGATTTATGCGTAACAACGGCTATTTCGTAATCTTCATCATGCACACCACACGTACAAGTGGAAAGATGCATTAACTTTGAAACATTGAAAAGTGAAACCATATTACGTGTGAAAGTTGGTGAAAAATAACGGCAAAAAACAACAATGCAATGTCTCTAGTACGTAACACACGTACACAGGCAAATGCAGAGTGACATGATCGTAATAGGTTTACTCAGCATGTTTCTGTGTGGTTTGTTGTGATGGTGGTATGGTATCAGGGAAAAAATAAAATAAATGACTGGATCAGAAATAGCCATCATCTCTTTTTCCATAACATATTATCTGACATTTTCAATGATGATGAGTGGCGGTGGTGGAATTTCCCACTGCGTTTTGGCAGGGAGACTGAGAGATTTTCTTTCTAAAAGAAAGCATTACCATAACCGCCTATTTCTCTGTGGTGTTGGGTGAGATGGTGGTTTGATTTGTGAAAAAAAAACCAAAGCAAAGGAAAACCCAACAGAGTAGCAAACAACCATTCATAATGTTACAACACAGAGTATCTGACAGCTAAGCAGCAGACAGGGTAAATATATTGTCCTTGTCTATCTACGTCTCCATCCATCCATCCAACTAACACTTTACCAGTATGCTGGTATGTGTGTGTGTGTGTTCGTTGTTTGTAATTTGTAGACAAAAGTGTTTAAAACATTGGCGTTTGGGGTATGGCTTGCATATACATCACGATTTAACCTGACAAAACTTCAATTTAATACTAGCCAAGTCAAGTATCTAAAAAATATATCGAAGGAAAAAAATATAGCTAAAAGCAAAGTTTTTTTTGTAAAGGAAGCCTATATTGCTGTAGATGTGGTGCCTTGATGTGAGCTAATAGAAAAATAGTGTCACTTTTGTGTGTTTGTGCTTCGCTTTACTAGCTTCCTTTTTCACACTCATTCTTTCTCTGGGCGACAAAAAGAAACAATAAAATGAAATAAAAAGAGGAAACACCTGGTGACAATTTTGGGAGAGGCATTTGTTGCGATAACGACGACAACTGTCCCTCACTTTCTATTTCCTTTTACATTTTAGCTTGTTTTTTCACTCCTTCTACCCTTTTTCATTCCTTTGAAACTTTCATAACGTCCATATTTTTATGTGCAATAAGGTATAATATGTTTATTTATTATATTTATGTGTTTGCTTAACTGCGATTTTGAAATATTTCCTTTTGAAATGTAGCAGTTTACAAATAGCAGTTGTTGTGAAAATTTCTTGTGAAAGGTAAATACATACGCAATCGTCATCATGCATCATATAAACATAGGTACAAAGTAGATCAAGGGATTTTAAAATTTGCTCACACTTAGTTTCGCAAACTTTAAGAATATAAAATGTGTAACATGTACGTTTTGCATACTAATTCATTTATAAATAACTCTTTGCTTATTATCGCGAAAACTGTGTAATCAGCCAGATAACAGACAGACTTTTTGGTGGCAGTGGTGAATCTCCTGGAAAATAAGGTGAACATGAAGCTGGTACAGACGTTATACTAATTTGATTATGTCCGACAATATGTACCTCAACCCTTTCTACTTTACCCACCAGAAGCAAAGTCGTTATTCTTTAGATCCAAGTGAACAACCCTTTTTATAATGTGACACAATTAGCATTTGTATTCTCAATCCGAGAGTCTTTGTGCTCGCCTCATTCACAAAACTATTTTCAATAAAATAAAATACCAAGCTTTCCCACAACTTTAATTGTCCATTATTTCATCATTGATGATAATGATATTATTACTGCATAACTATTCAAGGTATTTATTTTATCAAGGACAACAAGTCATAGTTGTTTTCGTCATCGTCAACTTAATGGTGAACTAAAGTACGCGAATATTAGATGACTTAAACAGCTCACATTTTGTATTGTGAGAACTGTGCACAGCGATGAAACCTAACCCTGAATGTAACTCATTGGCTTTTATTTGCCCACAAGTCGCTTTTATACGCGAAATAAAAGTCTTCACAATCATACATGCTTACAAGACTAACATAACTTGTCGACGATGGTTAGCTTTAAAAGGTTGCATGACAAATTTGTCACTAAAGTTGATGTATGTAGTTCATCGTTTCGTGGTCAAAACCTATTTAAACTACTGTGGACGACGTTGCAGCCAGCCATGTACAAATTTTCCAAAAATCAAATCCAATCAATTATTTACATGCATATAACACACTCTTCTAGTTCTAGTTCACTCTTTTAACTTTTTGCCTATATGTAGTTGCTATTGTCGTCGTTTCAATTCAATTACCAAAAGCTTTCGTGTATGTGCAGCCACGCCACATCGGACGTGAACCTTTTATCGTGCTTTTCTAATGTTTTAGACAGCCAGGTATCATTCTTTTTTCTCATGCTTTACTTTATGAATTGAGTCAACGCACTGTGTATTGATTATCCAAAACCAGAAATGCATTTTGTTGACGATATGTTGATATTGTTTGTTTTGTTGTTCTTAGTAACCATGTCCATGTTATTCTAATTGCTAGTATCTCTGAATTAAAGACAGCAAGTCATGAATGTCATTAAACTTGCTTTTTAGCTTAATTAACTCAACTGGTGGAATAGTTTGAGTAAAGGTCACTACCAACTAAACTGTAACATTTTTTCTTTCATTCGTTTTTTTCCCAACAAAAACATTTACTTTTGAATGCTCAAAAACAGAAAAACAAAATACTTAACTCTGTCAATATCAAATGGGCCAAATTTGGGTACTTGTATGAACCGTGTACATAGTGAATACACTTCAAGAAAACCTTTACACTCCCGCCGTCAGTCAACAAGCCTAACTATCTCACGAGTCAAACCTCAAAAAAAAAATAACCCATTTTATTTTGATTTTGTTGACTTAACTAAAAAGGGGGCAATGAAAATATAAACAAGTTATTTTTTCCTTTTTCTCTTGAGGTTGTAGCCACAAAAAGTTTGAACATTTTCAATAACTGCCATGAAAAACCGCTTGGAGCAACTTTCTACAAAACTGTTAATCTATTTTTCAAAATCCTACTTTGGTAAATCACCACAACACAAATCATAACGCCTTATCTCAAACATCATCGTTTATTTTCGCAAGTTTGCATTTTTCCGCGATATTACATCATGTATACATATATATATTATTTATGTACTACATAAACACATAGTATCTCGAACTTCATCAAAGAATAATAGTCATAATAGTAAAATCGATAATTACTGTCGTCACTGCGTTACACCTGCATTATACATGCATACCTATTAAACATAAATATTTCTGTTTTATACTGACAAATCAGAAGTTGTGTGTATATATATTCAACATCCTTCACTCACAGCACGAACTTGACTAAAAGTACATAAATAGCTATTTATAATACTAGCAAAAAATTGCCTCTTATATTGATAATGAATCCGTAGTACTGATGTTGATAGCGTCAGTTTTTTTTAAAGTTATCAATACTAATTAGTCTACCATATGTGGTCTCTGGTCCAAGAAAAGTTTTTAGCTTAACTTCCGCTCTCACAGCTTTTCCCATCTCCTCCACTTTCCCCCTTTCTCTAAGCATGGTATCCTTTTTCATTATTAAGTATGTTAGTTATTCATACATTCGTTATAATAATCTATTATTCAAAAGTATCCTTTTACTGCCCTACCTGTCTAGCTGTTATGTGCTCTGTTACTTTCCATCCTTTGGATAAATGAATACTCACCACAACCCACAAACTTACCAGTACAGTTATCCAGCAGAAATGTAACAATTTTCCGTACGTATGAATTCCCATTCCTACATAATATATTATACCAATGTTTGTATGCTCCATCACGGCCTCTACCATAATCATCATTCGTAATACTAGAAATATTCTCTAGTTGCAAATTCGGTAGTAAAACCACCATCAACCATCTTCTTCCTCATCTCGTACTCCACCTCGAGTAGAATAACTTTTTTTTATTAGACTTTGTTATAAGCTTTTACTCATTTTTTAATATGCGTAAAATATATATATATGTATGCAAGTGTGTATGCATTATATATAGTGGTAGCAGTAGTACTTACACAATAATAATAATGTAACGTTATACCCTCTTGTTCCTCTCTGACGTCGTCGTTGTATAATATTCGTTACTGGCTAGCTAAGCTAATCTACTTTTTTTTATATATGTATATGTGTGTATTCTCGTCAGCGCTTCAATTCAATAAAACTCGGCTTGTTTTTCTTTCTTTTTTATTATATTTTTTTTGGCCAAGTTAGCTTTTCTTGGTTTGTATTCTCTGATTTTTTAATCCCATTAACTCACTAAGCAAAGTAGAAGTCGAAATATATTTGCATGATACCATGTGTTTTGGTTGGGTGTGATCCTCGTCAGTAGTATTTTGCTTACACCGTTTCCGCATCTTGTCTGTGAATAAACATCTGCGACTCCTTTTTGGTTGCTTGTTGGGCTTCTCCGCTAATGGGATTGAAAAAGAGCCAATGCTTTCTCGTCCAAGATGTTAGAGAGGAGGTGTGGGGGTTGGACGATGATGATCCAGTGCAGGTGTGACAGGTATGGTGGTGATTATTATGTTGGCCAGCAGTGCCGTTTTCTGCTCCGCTTTCTCCACTGTTAGCACTGCTAGCTCCGTTTTCGGAGTGATGCTTTTTGCAACCTGATGGACATCCTTTGGAGGACGAGGGCTTGCGACGTCGGAAGTTCGTGGTCAATAGAAGGATTATGATGGCAGCGTAGAAGACTACTACCACCTGAAAATAATTAGAATTCAGCAAATTTTAGAGACCATAAAACTATTAATGGCTTAATGTATGTGTTCAGGTGCGGTCACATGTGAAAGTATATATTATGCCATGCTCATGTGTAGTATGTCGACAAGTGAAAGCAAAACAACAACCATTTCTACAAGATATTAACAATTGCTTTCTCCATTTTAATTATACTCCATCCAATCCATGAAAATTTTCAACTTCGCATCACATCAAATGCATACACCCACTCAAACAGTCCAAAATAAGTAGCTTTGATAAAGAAGCCTCCGTATGAAAAATCATTTATGAATCCTAAAATGAACGAGGAAATTTTAATGTGAAAAATAGTTGTAGATTAATCTTCCGATACTTTCGCAAATTTCCAGCTTACATTTCATGAACAAAAGTCATGAAGTGAAATGCTTTCACTTTCCGCCACTCTGCCAAAAACACACAAAGAAAGAGAAAGACTTGCATTTTCATATATTCGAATATTTTATCTCGTACAAAATGTAAGGGACGACAGAGGAAATAAAATACTGGACGTGTGGAAGTACAAGACCAGTTTTTAGCATGAGGGACCATCCACGTTTGAAAATTTTATGAAATTCGCAATGATTTAAAAAAAAGTGATATTTACGGCAATGCTTTTTTATTAATAACGTAGTATACGAATAAGCTCGGTTGCTGAACTCAAAGAATCGTCCATGTTGAATGATAGTGGAAAGAAAGAAAGTAAGAGAGAATGATGATGAGTGCAAGCAACAAGATTAGTGGCTTTGTTTAATAACGCGTAAAGTTTTAGTAGTACGAACCCAGGTATAAAATACACCATGTATGCATATTATGTATGTATGATGTAGGCATATCGCTGTTATATATTATGTGCTCATGTATCCAAGTATGGCCTGATATTATTCTGTATGCTCAATTACTACTACACATTTATATTATTAGTGGAGTATGTATATACTTTCTCTGTCCGACTGGTTGGGTCTGGATTTGTCGTCGTGGGAATTTTCGGGGGGTTGTAGTATATTTGAAATGAATGCACTCATTCTTCTGCCAAAAATGCAAATAAAATAGAAACTCTGCAACTCTTTTCTTGGTGAATAGCTCATCCAGAAGATAAGATAAGTTGAGTTGTGAAAATTGAAAATTCTACACTGAGGGAGTTGAGAGATTATTATTATTATGGACAGAGGCATGCACCGCATCGTATTATGATCATCAGTCTTGTACCAAGGTAGCCCATTTGCAGTCATTTCATTTCCCTTGTTTCCCAATTAAACCTTTTGTGAGCTTGGAGAATAAATTGTTTTTAATCAAGCGGAAGTAAAGGATATCCTTATTCAAGTGTTTGTTATACCTTGGTACCAGACTGGAATTCAAATTTGTAAAAAAGTGAGTTTAAAAGATGCTGGTGGAGTGAAAAAGATGGTATCTGAAGGAAAAGTAATGTTGTGAAAAGTGAAAAAGTATAAATTATTGTACGTGTTCATTTGAGAGAGTTTTTTAACAGCACATATTTTACTGAATCAAAGTAGAATCATTGCTGCACATACTACCAGCAGGTTTTTTTATTATCAAATGCCTCCTTCTTCACAGCTTTCTTCTCATATCCTGGAAAAAGTTTCTTCACCGTGAAAAGTGATTAATTTATTGAACCAAATCTTTTTTCATTTATGCTTGTATGCATTCTCCCAGTTAACCGGGTGCAAAAGGGGTGGTGCTCGTGAAAGTAATACATTTAATTTGTAGAGGAGAATTACAGGAATTCATTGCAAAAGAAAATCATGATGCGTTTCTCTCTCTTCATCTAGCAAAACCACTACTAGTGGAGAGCACATTGGAAAAAAAATTGGGAAATGGATGAATGGATGGATATATTTACATGCTTGCTGGGAGCAAAGAATAAAAGCGTTGAAATGTGATTCGATTGGGACCTGGGGATCCACGCACCGTTGCTGCCGCTGCTGCTGCTACTATATCAGTGCGGGTTTTTAATTAACTTAGGCAAAATGAAACACATCTTTTCAATTTCATGCTCTGTGGTGCGGTGGTGCAACACTCCAACATATTCTCTGGAACGTATTTTTGAAATTATCAGATCGGATCAGAGAATTTATAAGGGAAGAAAATGGTGAAAAAATGTTTGTGGTAGTGGTATGCCATTTCAAGTGATGAAGTGTTTTGTAGTCTGTAAGCCGATCTGATGATAAGTACAGGTGGAATGGAGTTGGATTTTTCTTCTTAATAAAAATGCATGTAAATAAAATATATATTACAGTTAAAATGGGATGATTCTGGTTTTTAGTAAATGGAATGGTGTAATTGAAACTAGGAAATATGATAAAAATTAAATTGATTAAGTTTGTATGATTTATTTACATAGACTGTCGGGGTTTAAGCTGTGGTTTGCCGCGTGAATGAATAAATAAAATGAGTAAAGCTTTTTTACCAACATAAATAAGAGAGAAAGCGATGCAAATAAATTTCGGCTTTTGTGACATAACCGAGAAAATCAGAAACAATTTATTGCTTGAAGTAGGGGTTTAATGACATTGCTAGAAATAGACGGAAAGCGGATGTAACCAAAAGAGTTTAGATTAAAAATGCAATTTAATCCCACTGTATGATCGTATACTTGTACTTGAATATTGATTTTATAAACACTTTAGTATATTGTTATGTCTACATTGTAACAGTTTTAAAATTGTTATTTTTTGGCATTAATTCCATTAGTCTTGGCGTTTTTATCTATCTCTGTTCAGTATAGTGTATTTGGCCGATCCCGAGTCTGGTATTTGACTAGAATTATTTTGTTAGTGCTGGTCATGTTCTGAGTAGACTGACATACGGACAAATTCCGCCTAGCTTTAAAAATCTCCGTTCATTCCCTAAAATAATAATACATATTAAAGTGTCACACGCTACCCTTCCACTTTATGCTGTGCATCAGAGCATATAGCCTTTCTCTCACTTTGAAAATTTATAAAGCTGTCATTTATGAAAAATGGGAAAGCTTAGCGTTTTCCCTTGCCGAATTATATTTTAATCATGTTGTAATCATTATTATTAATAGTACATACTCCTGTAATAATATATGGTGCTTTGTCTTTTATGTTCCTATCTTTTGAAAGAAGCTCTCTTTATTTTGCATTTTGCAAGTTGAATAGAAACTGTCATGCTTTGGATGTTGGATTTGAGAATGTGTGCTAAAGTATCGGGTGACATGCATGATAATAATAATGATATCCGTTTTTGAAGTAGTTTGAATTTGCTCTTGTAACAACATCTCAACTCTCCGCAGCAGCGCAGGCAGACATAGACTCAACTCAACTCATTATTTACATTTTTCACCACAAAACCACCAACACCAATAGAGAAACTCAAGTGGAGATAGATGGTGGATACCCGGCTCTAGAATAGACGCATTTTATACTATCCTTGCAAATATATTTTTTATTGGATCAACTGAAGCCAAGTAGATATCTCTACCCTGTCCTGTTCTGTTTACTCCTGTTCGGTTTCCATCAAGTGTGTAACTTGCAAATGATAGTCGTTTCCTCTGTTAAGAGCTTCACACAGATGGAAAGACTTGGAGAGAGAAGAAAGGAAGCAATTTGTAACGCATCGCACCAGAAACAGAGGTGAAGTTAGTGAAGGCCTAGTGGATAAGATGGTTTAGTTGCATGGAAATCAGGATTTAAAACAATAGGCTCTAAAACACCAGCTCCTGTGAATCTACACTTTTAGCTGAAAAGAAACTACAAATAGGAGATTTCAAATGAATTTACGTTAGTGTTGCCTTGTTGATTTGGTTTCTGCCAAATAACTCGAAACTCAATGAATGATACATGGACCAATTGTTTGCAAGTCGGATTTCTATGGAAATGAACCAAGTATCAGAAAAAGTGAATGTATTGTGGAGAAAGTCATTGCATCATAATATTCCATTGTTCAAGAAGGGCTTATACACAAATTGCGGAATTGGTTAATGCTAAACTGTTTTGCTTCGGATGACTTACAGTATATAAAATTAGAAGGAGTTTAGAAGTACTGTGGGTATAAAAAATATAGTTACTTTTATGAAAACGCAACATGCGGATGAACCCTTAAAACGATAGTAATAAAGAAGGAAGGAGGATCAAAAAAGTCTCTTGTTTTCTGACTTGACTTGGTTTGGCTTACAGATGCATTGATGCAACCACAATTTCCTGTATTTTTCCCCGAAGAAAAAAAAACGGGAAGAAAGCAGCAGATGATAATGAAGAAGAAGCAGAGGAAAGAAAGAGATTGACACACAAAAGCTGAGAATATTATTATCGTCATGTGTACAATTCTATTTGGATGGTGTGGAGGTGGTGATGGTGGTTTTGAGGTGATCTGTTTATTCATGAAGCTGTGAGCTGAGTTAAGCTGAGCTCTCTTTCACAACCATTTGATATAATAGGTACAACTTTACATTTATTTCTCCTTCGTCTCATCTCTATCTCGCAGGTTGCAATTACCAGCACCACTGCCGTTTTACGTTGCGAAAATGTGCTGCCATGTCAAAGAGTCCAGATGGAGGCCGAATGAGGCAAGTAGCTCAACAAAGTCTACTTATAAATAACTTGTGATGAAGATGATAAGATATACCTTAGCCAAAATGGCAGAAGAAAGAAAGAAAGAAAGCAGCTGAATTTACAACTTTTAAGAGCACTCCATTCGATTCCATCTATCCATCTAGCAAGCTCTTTATGTTGTCTAGTCGTTTTTTGTGATGGTTCTTTTTTTCTTTTCTTTTTTTCGGGGGGATTGGGGGAATTTATCGGAAAGGATGAGCAGGAAGCTTTCATCTATTATTTTTTCTCTTTGCTTAGGTGGTGGTGGTGATGCTGCTAATACTACAAAACTGCCACTTGAGAGGGTTTGATAAGAGTATGTGCATGTGTGTGTGTGTGGTTCGCCATAGTTTTACCACATAAAATATGCAACCAATCAGCCAACCACTCAAGTTGAGTTGGCTCTGGTATGGTGTGAGTAGCTATCTATATCCGGCTAAACCAGTAGACACTTTTCATACAAATATCGTACAGTCTTTCATATTCTCCCTCTCTCAAAGCAACTCGACTAATGAAAAAATAAGAAGATGACAAACAAATTCCGGTTTAGTATCTCTATTCTATTCTGTGTGCTCTATATGCAGAGCTCGCAAAAGCCACAGTAGAAGGGCAATGTGCATAATATGATAATGATAAGAGAGGACACCATCGAAGCTCCTTTGCAACAAATCCAATATTTCCAATAACGGCCAACTCTTCCTTCACCGTCTACCACACCCCCCCCCCCCACACACAAAAAAAAGGAACATAAGGTATACATACACATGTACCTTTAGTGCTAGTTTTGTTGTGGGAATGTAGCGAGACAGGAAATGCTACTATATCACAATAACAATTAGTGGTGGCGGTATAGAAATGTATAGAAGTACCCCGATAGTTTATGTGTGGGCCGTCAATTTTCGTATATTTTATTATGTGTATATGGGAGAAAGCGAGAGAATGGAAGAATAGAAGTGCGAATTAATACTGCCTGTTTAACATTAATGTATGCATGGTTTTAGCATGCCTACAAGTTATGTTGTGCAAATGAATGAAATGAATGTTGCAGCATGTGGGCAGGTTTAGTTAAGTGGTTCACAACAAAAAAAGGATGTCATTAATATTGTATGCATGTATATATCCATACTTACACATTCATAAATGTATGTGTGAATGCAAACATCCAGGAAGAAAACTAGACACACAAAAATATATATTTACTTACGATGCGTTGCGTTGCATATTTCTTCTCTCTACTTATTTCACTACTCAAGTCAAACTGGAAAAGAGCTGGGATAAACATCAAGCAGAGTAAAAAAAATAACATGAGATCCGGTGTGGGAACGAAGAGTAAAATGGTAATTCTCCGTCCCCCTCCCCCCATACATTACAATAACACCAGTACACTAGCTACTAAGGTATATTATGTATGTATATTGTATGTATTTATATTTATTTATGAAGTGGTAGCAGAAGTAACTACTGGGGGGAAAGGACCTGGGGATGCATTCGTATTCCTAGACACTTCTGTACAATCCTTTAACAACTTTTCTTGATATTCCCCAACACCACCGCACCACCATGAAAATATGTTTTCATTTCGTCGACGACTACTTTTTCTCTCTTTTCTCCTAATTTTCATAATATGCTTTTTCCTTCCTTTTCACCAACATAAAATACAGCTGAGCTGGATAGAGATGCTTTGGCTTCTAGAATGCTTTCCCTTTCTTGTTCTTCGTCTTCTTCTCTCTAAAGTCAAGATTTGTATGCATGACAAAATAAATGAACTCTACCATCTTCCTGCCTTGCCTACCTGCCTTTGTGCCTTCCTAGAAAATACAAGTTTCCTGCAAGATTTTTTTTATTATTATAATTTTTATGAATGTCTTCAGTTAATAAGAACGTGAGCTTATTAAAAAGTGTGAGAAGATGACAATGAAGGTGTGAGACAAAGTCTTCTCTTTTTGAGTAAGGTGTTCTGTGTTCATGTTTCCTGTTGGTTGCTGATGATATACATTTTTTGGCTGGTAACGTGTTAGTGTTAGGTAGTTGTGTGTTGATTTTCTCTCTCTTTTGCTTTCCCTTTTTTGTTGATTACCCTTTTCTCCTAACATTGCTCTTACAATTGCAACACTGGTTTGGTTATCACTTTTCCTTGCATATATTACTCCTTACATAAGTCATCAACACATTATTTATGCGTACTGCTACTCCTAGTACTTTCTCGTCCTCCGTGGACCATCAAAAACATGAATTTAATTTACTTACAAATTCTAATAAAAATCTGTCATACTGCACTGATTGTGATGCTTATCATATCTGTGTTTCACCATTAAAGATAAATAGTTCATAAATCATAAAATGATAAAATCCTACCCATAAAAAAATAGATGTAAATATTGTCAACTCGTCATGAGTCATAAAACAAGCAGCTGTCAGCAAAGAAAAGAAAATGATGCTAACCTGTAGCCAGTAAACTTCTTTTTTTGAAAGAAAATTAAGCTCTTCCATGGGTTACTTTTTTGTCGAAGCTGAACCCTGAGCGATGAAGAGACACACAAACATAATAAGTGTATAAAATGCTTGTCAAATGGTATCAAGTCTCGTAGCCCTCTGTCCGCCTCCCGAAAAAAGAAGATTAGAGTGATAGGGCATGGCATGAAGCTTATATGCATGTCATACAAAGTAAAATGATGATAAAAAATAATATTCTCCGTATTTTCCAAAGAGATCAAGTATGTTCTTAGAAACGGAAGCCCATACACACGCACACACGTGGGGGACGTGTGTGCAGTTATCGTATTGATACTGTAAGCTTTTATACATACACTTAATACATGAAAATGTCTGCTAAAAAATTAACTTGGGTGATTGCCGCCACACGGCTACTGCCAAAAAGAAGCAACCCTGCAAATACTCTACTCTTGGTGATCTCTTTGGTGGAGAGATATTATGTCATGTCATGTCAACCTATTCATCTTCCATATTCGGTACAAACACACACAAGAGTAAGTAAGTACGTTTGTCTACAAAGTAGAATTATTAATGAGACGCTTGGATATTTTTGGTAAACACTTAATTTAAACTCTCGTTTTGTGCATCCTTTATCCTTTCGACCATTCTTTTTACTTCAACATATCAATGCTGGTTGTAGGGGGACAACATGCCCTAAGCATAACTTCGATCTAACTTTCAGCAAAAATTGGGGAAAAAATTGGTATAGCTTTAGCATCTAGATTTTTACTAAAGTCTTGCCCTTGGTTTCTTAAATTATTTGTGTTCAGCGCTACATTCCTACTACCTAACGAGATTTTATATGATATTGTGCCAAAATATGGTTGAGTTGAGCTCAAATTCACATTGTCTTCTCTTTCTTCCTTGAATCTACATGCTATAGAATCCCTCACCCATCCATCCATTCAGGTTTGTTGATGATGATGATGATTCACGTTTTGGTATTAATTATCCTCTCTCTCTCTCGCTAAAGCTTTTTGTTTACTCGAGCATTCAGCAGCATACCGTACTATATATTACCTTTATATATTCCAACACCAAATGTTATGATGATGGTGATGATAACGATCCTAAAGGAAGGAACCACCAGGAACATTACCATCAACTATGGCAGGGGCTCACTTATTTAGATGCTACAAGCAAGGGACAAAGTTATTGAAGTGATCTGTGCTGTGGATGGAGGGGCCAAGCTAAGGCTTCAAGATCTCTCCCAAAATTTGAACAAAGTAAAAGCCAATAGCAACTGTTTACTGCACCAGGGTCCCATTATTTTAATAACAGCGTCAGCTTCACCCTCGCGTCATCCTCGTCACCATAGTTACATGCATGCTCGTAGTAATAATGATAACAATAGCAATAAAGCCTTACTTCCTTGACTTGACAGATGCTTCTACAAACGTTATATGTAGCATTGCATTTTCCATGTTTCTCTTTTTGCTTTGCCGGTTTCCATTTTTTTCTGTTGCTCTTTTTGTATTGCAAAATAATAATAATATGTAGTGTACCGCTAAACAAGGGAAAAAGACATGTCATGTCAGACACAGTAGTCAAGTCATGTAATTCCCCTAAGGCAGTATGGATGTGTGTGCATTATTGGTACATTTACTATGCAAGTAGTAGGTTGCCTTTGGAGACATACAGATTGATAGCGAGAGAGGATGTCACAGGGAAAAAGGAAGTGTAAGTACTACACACATACAATGATTACAAGTGCATAATATTATTCTTGGTGAGAAGAAGAGGAAGGAGAACAAGTGTCAATATTCATTTTCATCCATGTCAGTTACTCAGGTTTTTCTTTTCTTCTTTTTTCCACTCTCTTTGCAACAATAGTGGCAGTTACATAAATATAAATGTAGGCTTGTAAGAAAGCTTATATTGAAGCATAACTTATTGTTGTATAGATGAGCTTGAGATTTCTACTTATTATTATTTTGAATGCAACATGATTGAAATTTCGAGTGACTAAAGTATTAATATTGTTAGTATTGTATGTAGGCCGAGCGTATTGTCAGCGGGATTTTTGGTACATGCGGTTTTATCAAGAAAGTTTATTTTCCTTCTCTTGTGAAAAGTGCATATCATATGGCTGTTGGGTTGCTTGGTGTAGGTGACTAGAATAAAATTAAGTATTTTGTAGGGCACACAATGATCCGATGCGCGTGTCGATGATGTGGACTTGAAAGCGAAATGGACGACCGAACAATACTACTAATAATATCCCGTTATAAAGTCACCACATTACTCATATTACTTACTACACAAGCAAGTCTTTTGAGTATCATAGATACTTTATCTAAACACAAATAATAATATGTGGCCATTGTTGTTGCCGCTGCTGCCCTCCCCAGCCACAGAGTTATGTACATATTTGGACAGCAAACAGACAGGCAGTGAGATATTCATTGTCATCTAATATTTAATAATAATAATAGTAAGTCGAATAAAGTCCTCATGCCATGTAATAGTAAAGAATCCATTATGTGCACAGCGACAGCAACAGCAGCAGTGCTCACTTGCTGCACATATTATACTTTTTTTTTGTGATGGAGAAAGTCTTTTTTTATGCCTATGTTCTCTCGGCACATGAAAAGGGAAGAAGAGAAGAAGGAAAGCGGATTACAAGTTATGTACTTTTTTGTGGTGGTGGTGTGGTGCGATGAGGACGACGAGGACGTCTTTTTTCCTCGGGGATAATAACGACACACATACACATACGTATACACTGTAGAGTAGAGAAAGAGAGTTTGTGGGGATTGTCAATGGAAATAAAAGTGACTTTCTGTCGTGCATACTAAAAAAGCAAGCAGACCAGGCGGGCCTCAGGATAGTGAGCGGAGGGGGAGGTGGAGGAGGAAACATGATCATCATCATCCTCCTTTTTTGGAGGAACACTTTCGTTTCCCTTTTTTCTCTCTCACTATTTTGTCGACTGGAGAAAGGGAATGGTAGGCAGGCTAGTGAGGGAAATCAAGTGTGAGTTTGTTCGTTTTGCATCAACACCACCACCACCAATATCATGCCTTAGCGTTGGATGACGGCAGTTAACCTTAATGTATTAAGGCATTAGTTACTAGTACGTGTGGTCTACATAAAAAAAGGTCATAGACAGACTGATGTTGCAATAAAATATCTAGAAATAGAAAAGCGTCAATCCAAATGAGCTTGATCACAGATTTGATCAGTTTTGAAAAAAATGTATTAAGTTGTTTGAGAGAGAGCGATGTTTAAGAGTAAAAAAGTATTGGCAAATGAATAAAAAAGCGTGGCTGTCCGATATGTAGCATTTTTTTTGAATCTTTCGGTTAGTTAGCAGTGAAAACAGCACGTGAGCTGGAGCACTGACATGTCATGACATTTAAGCGTTTAAATGTTTGCGTCACACAGTTGTAATCACATACGATGATCACATCGCAAACATATTCCATTTCACATAGCCTTGCTCATTCAACATACAAAGCAGGTAGGTAGAGGTAGAGATAGATCTGATCTCGAGGTCCATCCGATCTGTAAAAGTAAATAGGACGGGAAAGTGTGGGAACATGTACAATGGAACATAGATATACACACAACACAAGTAAAAATACAGACAAAAACCTTTTCCATAGGAATAAACCGTACATAACTAAGTTTCAGAAGCTACGTAAGCCAAAAAGTTATTGTTGACCTTGTCCTTTCTTTTGGATGGTTATTTTGATTTACTCTCTCCTACTCAACATCGACGGAAAAACTTTCGAATGATGCCAGGTAAACACTTATGTACGTACGTATGTACATGTTCTGTTAGACATACATACATAGTGTCGTAAACATGAATTATAAATAAATAAAAACGGGTACCTGGAACTTGCTTGGTAGCTGGACGAAATAAATACGCAGATAGAATGGATAGTTGCATACCCAACCAACCTTAAATAGTCCCGTTTCCTATCTAATTTTTATATATTTTGTCACAGCAACAACGGATACAGATATTTGAATTCAACCTTTACATGGAAATTCTAACACATTTAGTCTTTCGTTTTAACTTTTTTTAAAATAAAATAACGTAAAAGCGTCAAAATTTATTCATACAAATAAAACGCTGTATAAATATACACACAGTCAACAGTCAATTCACACAATAGGTGGTAGATTGAATTAACGTTTTGCAAAAGAAATACATATTTTTGCTAGTCGTTATGGCTTCCATATGATTCAGGCTCTATTTTGTTAAAAAAAACGTTATTTTTATCTGCTGATTCTTGTACCATATACCTTTACCTGAACACCTGGTGAAATGTTTTGAAGAATGCAGAATGACTGAATGAATGCCATTGTGAAACAAATGGTTGAACAAGAAGAATGACAAAAAAGAACGCAAACAATCTGTTGCCTGTCACCACAACACATTTTCCAACTTTCCCAAGAAAGGCAGGCAGTAGGAAACTTTCAACAAGCTGAGCTGAGGCATTACAAGTTTCGCTATGGTAATTGCTTATTCCCTGGTCCTACACAGCCTATTTTAATGGAAGGCTTTTTATAAATCTACTCAAGAGCAACACATACACCTAAGCAATATCATCGATTTGTGTGTGTGAATTTTTTTTGCCAAACTGTTTCTATCAAGTTTATCATTTATCAATCAGTTTATCGTTTCAAAAACCGACATGTGCACATATATGTGTGCATGGAAATAATGAAATTATTATTTTTTACCCACGACTCGGGAAGTAAATAATCATTGGATCAAAATTATATAGCTTGGCCGCTTCATTTTCAAACAAAATGACCATGATGAATAGTCTATTGCACAAGGTGAGCGAACTTATAACAATACTTACTTCTTTACAAAATTGCATTTTATTATGTTGGTTAGGAAAGGATATTAATAAACATGTCACTTTTTTCCTATCCACTAGCTAAAAATAACCAGTCATTTCACTAAAGACAAATTTGTCTCGCAACAACAAAAAAAGTTGATTGCGAATGTACAAAAGTAAAGAGATAGTAATAACTTTCTTTTTGAGTATGTTCATTATTTATTATCGAACCATAATTTTTTTTCTGTTCTTCAAAATAAACTATAAATTTTCAGCGCTTTGTTTTTTTTCTTTCTCGTTATAAAAATACTTTAAGGCTTCTCAACCACTAACTCAACTACACCACCTCCGGTGGCTCTTCCTGTCTATTTTCCTGATGGAATGGTCTAATATCCATTTGAACGATTATCGTTTTTCTGGTATGTAGTGGGAGAGTGGGCTAGGAGAGTTGGTTGGACGAAAAGAATTTTTCGCCCGTTTCCGGTTAAACAGTAATAAACTGATGTGATATGCATGCATGATAGCAAGCATATATATTTTTTCTTAATATAACAACCACCCAACTAGCATAAAAATATTTATTGGTATTCTTTTTTTTCTTGTTCGGTTCGTCTTGTATGACTAATAATGTCGATATTACATATTTTTTTTAGATATTCCTTCCTGTTCGATTTCGACATCCGACCCGCAGCAAAGCCGGAGCGGAATCCCACCAAAAGCAAATATTAAACAAACTTTTTTGTCCAGGCTCTCTTGTGGATAACTTTTTTTTTACTTTTTTCTTCTCATATTTTGCCTCTTTTAAAACAAAAAAAGGTTTGATAGTTTTTCAACTACTTTTTTTACTTTGAATCAGAAATACATACAAGTACTATAAAAACTTTTTGTACTTTTAGTTTCCGACGACAAATACTTTGTTGTTGTGATCGTCGTCATTACCGTTCAAATAAACCTGACTTGCATGTAGGTAGGGCTAAACACTATAAATTCTAAAGTTATAAATTTTTAAGGATCCCGGAATAAAAGTAAGAGGTGACGATACTGATTTGAATTCCCCTTTTTTTGTTCCAACATCAAAATATATGTATTTCAAAAATTCAATAAATTATTATAAAATTAATGTCATTCCATTTCCTAGCGCTAGTGTTTTAATATGATAAAATCGATAAATAAATTCCAATTTTTTAGAATTTTCCTTGTACATATTTCTATTTCGTCTACAATCAGTCAGTTTCACCAATATGAATTCGAATGTCGATGGGAAAAGAATTTCCAATTCAATTTGCCAATCGCATAACGGCTCGGAGTAAAAAAAAATTTACTTGTTCAAAAATATGCATTATATCTTGTTATTGGTATATTGGATTTTTCGTACGGTAATGGCAAGAGCTGGATAAAAAAAACACCCGGCTTTATTTCTTCGACTGTACTGCAGCCTGAAAATGTGAAAGTGAAAGTTTTGCACAAAAAAACTTGACTGAATCTGAATCCCCCAAAAAGAAAATATAAGACTGGAGTATTTTTTTTGCAACAAGCGTGGTGACTTCGGTGGCGGCTTTGTGGTCGTTGTGCCTTCAACAGAATAGCCATGGGAAGCGTCAAGCCAATTCCAATGAAAACGACTTTTTCTCTCTTTTTGGTATTTTGCGTGAATATCCAGTTAAGCTGGTGGGGGAGTATAGGAGGAGGAACGATGATGATCATGTTGGGTTTTTTTTCCATAGATTTCAAGGAATGGTGTCGTCTCTTCATCTCTGAAAAACACGCACGCTGACTGTATGTGGTAATAATAATGTAACGTAATAAAAATGCGGAATGAGCAAAAAAAGGAACAAATTGTGAGGAGATAAAAAGACTAAAATATTTTGTTGGTGGTCCCTGCGTGCCTGTCTGGCATGGCATGTATTTTCGTGTATGGTGTCGGTGTCTATTGGAATGCACTGCAAAAATCCAATAACACAAAGCATGCCCAGGGTGTACATTATCATCGTCGCCATCGTCATCATCAAACCACAAAAAAATAGTTGGGGGTTTCACACAATTATTCGTGTGGCGGTAGTGGTTACGTGGGAATGGCGAAAGGATTTTAATGGTTAGCAATTGAAAAGATCAGATCCAGCACCAAAGCTAAAGAAAGATATGTCTCTGAATGGCCTAGTGGTCCTAGCCTAGTTTAATCTACGACTTAACTTTGAATTCAATATGAAATTTAGCAAACCGTTTTTTATACAGGGAATGTATTAAACTGGTGAAAGAATATATTAATGAAGTGTCATTTTTTTCAGCGTAATAGCATAGATATCACATAAGTGTTCTAATTTGAATAACTATTACATACTTGTTTTTGTTTAGTCGCTACCCATGAGCAATGGCTTGACGCCTATTGACATTCAGGTCCCAGGCCAAGTCTTAAGGTCAGGGGGCATTTCTAAGCATTTTTGTCGCTATTATAGCAGTTTAGCAGCGTAAAGCGTAATCGATAGATCAAATATGTTAGAAACCATATTGTGATTTTGGGTCAAATGAGGTCAGGAAACGGGGGAATTCTAACATTTTGTTTATTACTTTTTATTAGGGCAAATAAAAACGTGCAAGTATTCTTGGATAACAGTTTTTTGGCAAACCGATTTCAAAAGTTGATATTGATTTCTTGTAACTTTCTCTTTTGTAAATATAGCGTACAGTTGCATACTTTTTTCGTTAAACGATGGTTATATCATTTGCGCGCATTTGCAACATTCGTATAAGAAGAGTTTTACATTGCTTCGTGTGATGTGACGACGATCATCATGACAATGGTGTCGCTCCGGCAACAGGAAGTATCTATGTGCATATTTTATGATAATAATGGTGATGATGAGATGCATGTGAGCCATGACTGCACTGATGTGTGCACATTTGTTCTTTCTTTATTGCTCCCTAATACACACTATTTGAGATGAACATTTAAGCTGTAAAGTAGAGAAATATGAGAGACATACCGTAACATAGACGATCGCATCCGTGGAATAGTCAATTGGACGCCCGATGTGATGTTCCGACGATGAGAAATGGTGCTTCCCCATTATCACTAGTTTTCTCCTTTTGTTATGCTATGCGATGGTTATTACGGTGATGGTGGTAATAGTTTAATAGATGCTTTTCTATATAGCTATCTATTTGTCTGGAAGTAGTAAAAGTGGTGGTGATGTGATCAAGAGGATTATTATTAGAGTCACATGTAGTTACAAGAAGACGACGAGCACAACTTCCATTTACTGAACAGCAAGACAGTCAGTCAGTCTCTTGATTTTTGATGTGTGGTAGTTTTTGCTTTCACTCTTTAATGATGATATGGTCTGATGACATATCTGAGAAAAAAAGAAGAGTTTATGTTAGTGAAAATGAACTGTTTTATTATTTCTCCTTTTTCAGAGAAAAATAAATGGAATGAGAACTTAAATTATAATGAATGAATTGAATTTTCCTATAAAGAACATCTAAATATGTATGTAGTTATACTAGCTTTTCATGTGAACTGTGTTTTTTTCTGTTGAAGTAAAAAGATAAAAAAAAACAACGTCACTTTTTCCATCGACGATTATTTTGTAGAAAACTTCTCAATTGGGAATTCGTTCAGAATGACAATTTTCCTTCTGTTTGATGAATTATAAAAAGAAAAAGAAAGGCGTTTTTGGCTTGAAGATTATACGTGGCTTGAATGATGATCATCGAGATCAAAAATAATCGTAGTAATCATCTTCATGGCAAAAGTCATGATGATGATAATGATGACGCTAATCTTGTCTCTTAAAAAAAGAAATGAACTTTTTTGAGGGATTCTTTTTTAAACCTGCACGTTTGGACTGATTAGCAAGATATATGTGTGGATATTATCAATTTCAACCAACCTCACAGACACGCAAGTATATAAATACATATATAAACATTCCTATGCATCCACACCTTTCACTTCCCTTCCCCCAAAAAGTGAAATATGGTGAACGCAGTAATGTTTTACAAGGGTGGATAAAATGATAAACCTGTCATCTGATAAAACATTACAATTCATAAATCCGACCCGCAATATAACCATAAAAGTATTAAGTATTCGCAGTAGTGCTCTTGCTAGAGAAAGTGTCTAGTCTGTAAGTACTAAGTACATTATTATAGAAAAGATGATACATATAAATATGTATCAGAAGTAACTTTTGGCTATTTTGTTGTAAGTCTCTAAGCGGATTTTTAGAATTCCACCAAAATTACCTTGATCTTTTTTCAAATCACAAAATGTATTAAAGACTAATCCGCTTTGGGTAGTCTATATGTAATAACCGATCAGCCATAATTTTCAATTTAATTTTGAGGTACCCTGTCCTATTTTGGTGATGCTATCCCCATTTCCTATTTTTTTGGGCGGGTGCGGTCAACTATTAGCCCTACATCTAGAAAAAATATTGTTTGTGGTGGATATTCGGCAGTGTATTTATGGAACCAGCATTATTATTTATCTTGACGAACAATAACGGCGGCTCACAAGTCACAAGGATAAAAAAAAGTGGATAGGTTATTTTTTGTTGGAGGTGGAGAGAAATTTACTGAAAACACGAAAACTTTGAGCCATTTCCTCCACACAATAACAACCTTACTTACTTAACTTCGCTTGCTTAGAGGAAAAAAACATGGTTGGGTGGTTGCTTGTTGGCGTGCTTTGGCTAAGGCAGTCATTAGCGTTGTTGTTGATGTTGTTGTTTGGAAGAGGTAATCCACCAACAACTCAACAAACTGCTTCTAATACTCAACTGCTGCTACTGCTGCTGTTTATAACTTTGAAAGCTTTCCTGCTAATAATAATAATAATGCCATGTCAACGTAACCAGTACTAATGCATTGGGCGTAGACGCACACACACACGCGCGCCGACAAGAACATTATCATTTATCATCATTCTTGACTCCTCTGAATATAAACTATAAATAAATATGGCATGATTATGTGGCTGATATTTTTATATAAAGAAAAATGCAAAACTTATAAGCCTATGAACATTCGAGTGATTTCATAGAATGATAAAAAGTAGCATTTATTTACAATAAAACAAACATACGTTCAACATTTAAAGGATTACTATTTGTATTTGTAATCTTGACCCGGACAGGACCACCAGATTGAAACGGTGACTCCGTTAAAAATTAAATATGAATTAAAGTAAATTTATTTAATGAAATATTAATTAAAAGTTGGACTAGTTTAAATACTGTATACTAAAAAACAGTAGTCATCGTTTCATCATCATTTTACAAAAAACACTCACAATTTGTTTATGTAAAAATGCATTAGTCTACAGGGAAAAAAGGGGAAATGTGAAACGAGAGAACCCTTGTAAATCTCGTAATTTCCTTGCTGTCTATCTCAGACCAAAATGAAAAGACAGTGTGTCTCCTACAACCAAGAATAAATGAGAGAAAGTCATGTTCAAAGAATATAAATGATTATTATGCAAGACGAGAAGTTATCATAGGGCTGATGAACATGCAAAGCAATGCATGCATGTATCTTTTTCCCAAAAAAGCCAAAAAAGTTAACTTTCAAGCCGAAAAGCTTTGCTTTGCTCCACCAAATTATTTCAAGATTTTGGCCCTTTTCAAGAAAATGGAAGGGGACGTGAAGATGAAGTAAGACAAACTTGTGTGCAATTAGTCGCTGTGATGTGCGAGAGTAACATTAGCGTATGGCTTGTTTTTAAGGCTATAAAATTAATAGTTTGTCTTTATGGCTGACTTGGATCAATGAATTTCCTCTTTTGCTGTTGGGAAAAAGTTTAAAAGTTTTTGAAAGGGGATTATTATTATTATATGAGATAATACAGTTGATTACATGCCAGCTAATTTATTAACCTTGTAATTTGATGAGGAGGAATATAAAGAATATAAATTATTATGCTTACATAACACATCCCCTATACTTTCCCACAAACAAATTAATCATGATGATAATGACACGGCAAATCTCTTGGAAAGGCCAATGACAAAAATATTTAGGAAAAGTTTTTATCAAACTTTAGAAGATAAATATTTATGTTAGAATAACATATTAGTATATTCGTGAGTATACCACGAACGAATGCGTTTCGGTGAAAAATAAATCCCTCAACGTAAGATTTGACGGAAACATCATTTTTGTTTGAAAATGACGTATTTGAATTCCAATTGTTTCCACCTAAAGTAAACACTCGATGATTTTTGACTTTGTATTTCTTGAACATTATACCTAGTGACTGGTTGGGAAAGTGACAAGAAAATGATTTAATTGAACAAACTTTCTCTTGTCACAGTCTTCCCATAGCATCTATTGTGAACGAACGGCAGCTGACTATAAAATATGTATAGTAGGAAAAGAGGATGAAAACTAAATACACTCAAAGTATCTGGTTGGTAAAGGAGTGTGTGGTGAAGGTCAAAATTCAATGGTTAAGTTAAGTCACCATTACGCCTCAATTACAAAACTTTGTTTGGAGTTGAGAAGGAGGAGGAAGTGGAGAGGAAAATATAAGTTTTGTTTGTACATTCCATTATACCCGTCAGTTGAGAGACGTGAAATGGGAATATAGCAAGGCTGGTAAAGAGAAAAGGATGAGGACACGCAGTGAGTAGTATTTACAATGTTTTTGTGTAGTTTAGCTAAAAACTTGAATAATTTTTACCAAAAAAATAAATATCCTTCTTCTGCTTCTTGACGTGCTCAATTTTCTCTTTATTGCTTGTATCCCTCCCTCCCTTTCTTTTGTAAATGGAGAGACTCAAACCAAATAGTAACTCATTTCCCATCTGTCCCCTCCTTTTTTAAACTTAAAGTCACTCGCAAAATAAAATGTATTCATTTGATGTGTTATGGTAACGACAATGCAACGGGTGTTTAGACAGACGTGAAGATTTTTCTAATGAATTACTATTCTGAGTGAGCGAGATATAGTCTCAAAATCTCCGTCTTTCTTGCCTTCAAACAAACAAGAGTAACAACAACGAGAGGCGTTTAAATGCAACTGTTGTGCTATGTGCTCGTTTCACAAGAATTCATTAAGAAGAAAAGGATGCGAAAGAGTGCATATTCAACACTACCACCACCATTCCACCGCAACCCTGTTCACAACCAAATTTTCTTGAACATAAGAAGCAGATGAACTGTTCAGTGAGTTCCTGAAAATACATTCCATACTTTTTACACTGTTACACATTTCATGATTATATACCAACCAGTCTACAATTTTCTTGCTTTGAGATGAAGCATCAAACCAGAAAATATGGCGTCATGTGTTGCTGGATGGCGTCATATAGATTGCTGGTTGACTGTTGACTTGAAAATTTGTGGTATTTTTTATTTATTATCATTTTCTTTTGACTGCTTATGCTTTCCAAAAAAACTGAACGTCTAGAATGTTTTTTCCTACAAAACATTTTTAATAATAATAAGTCGGTTGTTAAAATCTGTTCGAGTTCGTCTTTAGAAGAAAGCTGAAGCAATTTATTTCAAGAGAGATTATACTGAGGGCATGTACAAATGTACAAAAACATTTCGCTGGTAAATCATCTTCATGGCTACTTCCTTTTTTGTGTGTACGAAGAAGACGATGATAAAACGATAGAAAAATATGCATATTAAAATATTGCCATTAAAAGCCAAAAGCACCACAAACAGTTTCTGACTTTTATTTGCACAAGATCTGCTTGAAGTACAAGATTTTTAGCTCTTTTCTTCCTACTTTCTAATAGTTTGAGAGGAAAATCTGAAGTTGAAGCAAACCCATGAAAAAAAACATCTTCGTGTCAAACAAACGGAAAAATGGAAAGTATGTTATTATTTTTTAAAGGAATAGATGCGTCAATCAAGTTAAGATTTATAAATAAGTCATGTTGACAAAAGAGAAAGAGATGGTTTGCTGGTGCGATGCTGTATGCATATTTATAGTCATGCAGCTTTCGAGAGAGAAAATCGCTTACTTCACTCACTAAAAAAATATAGGTAGAAGACTCAGTCGTTGCATTTCATTTTATTCAAGTCACACAAGAGAAAACATGCTATGGCTGTACATACACTGTACACACACTCAGTCAACTTTTCACAGTAATCACATTTCTTCCTATTTTTTTGCCGTCAAACTCAATTATCATCATCATCATCACATTTGTGTTTGTCTTGAGTTGTACGTCTCTGATAAAATACAAAATCCAAGACGAGCAGTTCTGAGGAAAAGATAAGGGAAAAGGTTTATAAATACAAAACGGAATCGGTTGAGAAAGCTGAACAGTTTTGTTTGATAAAAAGGGAAAGCAGAAATAATTTCATTATGCAGTTTCTTCGCATTTTCTGTATCAAATCTGCATAGAAGTTATTTGAGGAAAAAACAGAATTATCCCAGTAATATATATTGTCAGCAGAAGATGAGGAGATGTGTGGAATAAGAGAAAAATAAATATTTTCTTCTTCTAAACGTCTTTTTTTACATAATTCATCATCTTTTTTATATTTCCCCTCCTCACCAGGAAACAGGAGGAAACCAACTTTTTGCTATTATAATTGTTATTGTGACAAGCCAAGAACAGACGTTCTTTCCTTTTTTCTATTGTGTGGACACCAGCGACACACTAGGAAGGAGTACAGCCGACAAGCAGGAAAGGAAAGAAGAGAGAAAACAATGGAAAAACAAAGACAAAAAACACTCAAAACTCAAAGACGCGACAAGACATAACGACACAAGAGTCTTTGGCTATTCTTTTTTGCTCTCAATAAAAAAAAACTCTGGTGACAGTTCACACATGAAACCCTCTCTCTGAAAAGGTCTTTAAACGAATCACAAGGAAAACAAAAGAAAAGACATAAAGAAGATGAAAAGACAATGCAAGCTACATCCATCCGTGTATATGCTTGTATGTATATGTGCATGTGTGCTTCCAGGACACTAGCAGAGTTTTAAAAAAATTGAAAAACGCAATTTGAAATGGTCGAAAAAAAAACATGTGCGTAGGTGGATGTATATTAGTACCAAATGACGAAAGGAAAAAACCAACCGTTCCAGAATACATGATTCTCATCACAACTCACTGTTTTGTGATTTGTGTGATGTGTTTTTTTAGATTTCCTCGAAAAATAAATGTGAATGATTTTTTCTCGATTGATAGACTCTGAATTTTTTCTCCAAAGGTGAGAGCAAGTTTGTCAATGTCAACCCACGAAATTGAGAAAAGGGTGTAAGAAAACTTTCTATTTGTAGTTGTTGGATTACTTGGAAAAGTCAGGAGCATGCCAAAGGGCTCCACGTTTCGATTTTTCTTTGAAATTCTATATTTAGTTCAATATTCGGCATGAAAAATTTGAAAATGATGTGCGATGAGTATATAATGTGGCAAATATGAGGATAAAAGTTTTTTTAAATATGGGCTTGCTTTACAAAATTATAAATGCGAAGCACAGGGAATACACCACGGAAAACTTTTCATATGATTCGCGAACGTTCGAAAACTTCATTTTACATACCTTAGTTTCATTTACGCACATTGGGATAATTAGATAAGTAATTTCAATATTGTTTAGATAGTGAAGCAAAGTGATGACCTTTGACACACCCTCGGGGAGAAAGAGGCCAGCTATTTTAGTTCAAACTTTGTGGGTAAAAATTCTATTACAGGTGCCTGTCTGTTTTAATATGTTTAAAAATTAACCTATGATATTACATTGAACCTGGGCAACTGATTCTGTTTGGTGAAAACGTTTTTTTATGCAGTAGTTTTAACGAGCAAGGTTGGAAGGACGAACAAATGCCAATGCCTACTATGCATTTCTTAGAAAGAGGTTCTCTTCGACAATCCTACAATATTTTGTATTTGCAGCTGAATGTTGCTAGAAGCAAAATACTGAAAAATCTACATCTTTTTTCTTTTATAGATTTACATAGGTATACATAATGTTTGTTGTGGGTTTCAAAGTAAACATGCCAATCTGCACTATTTTTTTTGAGTCGACTCATAACTTTTTAGTCAATAATTTGGCGAACTATCTAAAAGTTACTTAGCAATTTAAGCAATAATTCAACTTTTAAAAAGTCAAAGTTAAAAACAACTTGAAGACTTTTAAATCATATCATGTCTTGATCACTATACTAACAAACAACAGAAAACACATACTTACGTAAGGAGTCAAAAAGTATCTGAGCAGGTATTGATTACTTGTGACACAAAGAAGCAAGGGCAATGGATAGAGATTGGTGCGACAAGATATATGTTGAAAAATGTGTCAATCCACTCAGCTCAGGTGTCAGGTTGTAACTATTCAAGAATGACAGCTCGATCGGACGATAAATAATTTAATTTCTCACCAAATAAGGTTAAAATATGGACTAAGGATGAGAATTTTATGAAAAGGTGATAACCGTAGGACAACCTTTTTTCTATTACCTGGTAATATTATGCCTTTCATGTATGCTAAGTTGCGGAACAGAATTAGGGTACTTTAAGTAAAATTGCTAATTTCGCATAAATTTGTTGCTGATGTCCGGATGAAAGAAGTGGATCTGACATTCCAGTGAGAAATCAGTGAATTACTTCATTTGAACATATTTTTGTATATTACAGCTCTACTGCCCAGAAATCAATACAGCACAATGACGATTTGAAAGTTAGTATTTTTTCCATAGCGTACTCGTTAAAAATTAAAAATTAATAAGTGTTCGAAAATGGATCGATATTGAGTTTTAAATCGATTTTGCTGACAACCTCAAAGGCTAACATTGAAAATACACATGTATCCTGTACCATACATATTTGCTATAACGAACACTGTTTCAGTTTCAGGTAACTCATACAAACCCATTAAAGATCTTGTTAATACTTCAATGGTACGCTACGATCTACGATGGTGCAGAAAAGAGTACTGAATCCCAATTGATTACAAAATGAACAACGGCAGAAAAAGTTATTTTTTTATCCTTCTCCTTTCCCCACTAAACTTTATGTCCAATTATCAAGTTGTTTTCCCCCTGAATTTCAAGTTTAAAGGTACGTGTATTCATTATGGCTAGTAATCCATAAATATACCTTCCATTCAATTATTGTAAACCGGATAGAAAACAATACACTATAAATTTTTTGTGAAATACAATATAATAATAAAGACAACTCAGCATAAACTTTATAATACACTTATCCTCGAATTGAATCTAAAATGTAACTAGAAAATAAGTGAAAAGATCAACCGTGTGCTATGCTTTAGTTTCAGCTACCTTTATAGATACACCAATTTAAATACCTTTTAAAGTATACAATCTAAATGCAAGATAGAGATTGATCAACTAAACAATATCATGAGTATGTTTGTATTTTTCCTCTAGATGCATATTCCTCTCAAGTTCTAGCTATTCCAACAAGACTAATAATATAAATAAATGAGTACACATTCAGCAAACGCACTTGTTTCCTTCTGAGAATAATGATTTTAGTTCGCATGATATATATATTTTGGTTTATTGCTGGATGGGATTTGATCCTAGGAGGAGAAAAAAATGCTGGCATTGGTGTCACAGTTTTCCTGTTTAGTTTACTTTTTTTGCCTATTGACTTTACTTGTTAGTTTGAGAGTTACACAGGTTGTGGAAAAGAAAAAAAACGCCCTATTAAGGATTTAACGACGGGAACGAACGAGAGCTACATAACAAACTAGGGTAACGCCTGCTCTTGTAACTAAAACAGGAGTTGCAGTAATTTTAACACCAGTTGTTTTTTTCTTCTTCTGAGAATATAGTGTTTCCTGTTCACTGCTCTGTTGGTTCGGTGCGAACAGGATATTGCTTCTGAAATGTCTCGACGTACAAGAACGTTTGTAGCCATCAATTTAACTTTTGGAAGAACTTGGAGTCTCAGTCTGACGATAGGAGAGAGAGAGAGAGAGATGCCATTTCAAGCGATTTTACACTTGGGTATCATGGAGCACGAGTAAGGTATCGTATTACTTTGAGGTAGTGATACTATTCTGTGTATTTCTTTAATTATAAGAAATTGAATTGCATATATTTATATGTGCATATATTATTATTATGACTATGACACATAGTTGTTACTTATATGTGTGTAGATTCAAGATTTCCTTATACTTACGAACAGAGAGAGAAAGAGAGGCAATCAGAATCAAAGAGTTGAGTTTTATTTTAAGTTTGATTGTTAAGGAAAAGGTTTGTCTTGTAATATGTAATGTAACCAAAAAGAAAACCTGAGATTTTACCACAGTTTGCATATATCAGTTTTCCTAATCTTTCCAATTGTGTGTTTTTCTTATGTGGTAAAGTAAAAATGTATGTATAACTGTAAATTTTATGTGTTTCTTTTCTTCATTTTATTTGTTACTTTTCTCCTTTATTTCCAAATGACTAGGAGATGAATTTGAGAAAGTATACTTTTGTTTATTCTACTGCCAGATTTGATTGTAAAAAAAGTTATCACGATATTTTACGGCCACATGGTTCACAAAGGCGAGCCTCCCCGTTACTTTTTAGTTACATATACTTGGCTAAACCAGTTGTTTCCCCATTTCTTTTTTTATTATTACATTTTTAAGTATCATTTTAAACTCTTCACATTTTTTACGGTGTCGTTATTACTCTTACACTCTTTTCTTCCGCCACCACCTTTCCGTTACACTAAATTGGCAGTAAAAAGACGAAGGGGTTAAGAGCACTTTTTTTCTAGTTTTGCAATCGCAGTAGAGTGATACATTCCTATCTCTCATTACTTGAAAGAAAATATGATTATTTCTTCTATTTTCTTTCCATTTATTACCTTTCACCTACAACTTTCTCATTTCTTGATATAATGACGACATCCACCACCACCACCTTTAATCCTTATTATTGCCCTAGCTTTTCTTTGTTTCTTTTCTCTTCCAAAGAATTTTAGCTCATTTCCTTTTTTCACACTTGAACACTCCAACAACATTTGATTACACCCGTTTAAATACACTTTTATAGTGTAAACCGAGTAGAAAGCGCAGAGGAAACAGGAAAAAGTGGTAATAGATGTTTTATGTACTCTCGTTCTACTAACTATTAGTTATCCAGGTTAAAAGGGGGGTAAATACGTACAAAACAAAAATCACAACAGTCAAAAATATATTTATGAACTTTCCAACTTAAATACATATACGCCACCCCCTCCCTCCCACTTCTCTAACTGTCTACAAACTAACTGATCTAACCATTCTAACCTCTTCTTGTTTTTTTAAAGCCGCCCCAGCGCGCATTTTCTTAACCCTTTTACCATACTAAATTACTCGATTACTAGTCTGAGAAGTAACCTGATTTTTTTTTCACCAAGCAACCTGAATACTGACCTCATGAGCAGAAAGCCACACTCCTCCAACCCATAAATATCATCATCATCCACATCTGGTGAAACCTTTCATCTCTTTTCAGACTTTACTTGACTACCAAGTTATAGTACCATTGCCGCTGTAGAACTAATAAAAATACTTGGAAACAAATGAAAAAAAAATCGGAGTCATAAAGATGTGTACGTTTTTTTTGTGTGTTTGTTCCTCTCTCTCCAAATAAACCCAACTGTTACTTTAATATTGATAGAAGTACTTGCTGCAGCAGTACTCATATACACACGTCTTATTGTGATGACGATGATGATGATGACTCATAAAACTACTTGTGTGTAAAATAATGTTTGGAGGTAGCAACCATCATCAGCACACCCCCTTTTCATGTGAGCATTTAACGAATTTTATTGTTCAGAAAAAGTCAGTGGCACTCCATAATAAAAAAAGTACACTAGTACACATCGTTACCACGACATGACATACTACTCACACAAGTACGCTGACTGTTATTGACTATGTTGCATTTGTATTTTATGTTATTAAGTTCCAGGGAGTAGGCTGCAAGTTATTGAAATTCTCCCAGGGAACTAGTGTGTCTGTCAGCCAAATAAAGATTACTCCCAATTCAATTATTTCTATTCCAGTGGAACTTTATTGCAACCGGTTTTTATCTGGTTTAATTACAAGTATTACATAATAACATACAGCATCATCACAGAGCGTGATGTGAGCGAGTTCACGATTGTTCACGACAAAGTTGACAAAATATCTAATGTTGAATGAACAAAAATGGCAAGTTATGTATTGATATATATGTAATGTACTTATATGGAGACGTTGTTGACTTGGTATGATTTTATTGTAAATATTGCCTCCTGTTTGTATTTGATGTGGTACTTTGTAACAAGCAAAAGCGTCATCCTCATTCATAAGCCTACCATTTTACCATATATATTCATCATACCATCAATAATTTGCAGTGAAAGTCATGCATTACACACAGCATTGTTACATAACTGTAAGTTGCGAATGCGAACTGTTTTTTGGTTTCTTTTGTTTGTTTTGTGCACCTTGTACACTAACGTTACAATTTCCTCTTTTCTCTTGTCTATTCTTTAGAAACAGTGGTCTAATGGATGATGGTGAGGAGATGTGGTTGATGATGCGATGCGTGATACGGTGTTATACATACATATACATATATTGCACATGACATAAGTAACCATCATCACAGCAGCAACCACAAACAAGGCTTAATGAAAAGTGTTTTTCTCAATAAAGTTACACTACCTAAAATTCTCAACCACTATCACCGCGGCCACCACATTGCCACCTTGTTTGTCTCCTCATTTTCAGTCATCCTTTCTCATCTCTCTTCTTTGCACTTTTTGATCTGCGCCGTTGTATATTAGAAAGATAAACAGTGGGAGAGTGACAACGATCGCTTTTATAGTAATAATGATGAAATAACAAACTGGTATGCAACTAATTTCAATACAGTTGGATGATGACGAAGTTTGTGTAATATATTATTAAGTTCCTTGATGAGATATTTATTGATACTTTTCATGTTTACATTGTCCTTAATCCATCCATCAGTTATTTTGTCGTCCCGCTGGTTCATATATGTAATGTAAGTATAGTATAGACGGATGGTTGAACGGACTTTATGATTTTTTTTACAAAAACATGTGATTTTAGGGTCATTATGTTTGTTTACGGGTCCAATGATTTGACCTCACATTTGTGGTGAAAGCATATTTAAATTCAGTATAAACAGCAATTCAATAAAATTACATCAACTTTGAATTTTAATTTGGAATTTTGGAGAAACCTTTTGGGGGTTAATTGACTTTTCTATTATTTTACTAGAAATACAAACAGATAGGTAGATACAAGGTAGGTAGATACAATGAGTTTGATTTCTTTGTATTCTATTACGTAACAAAAAACATAAAAAGTGGGAACCTCTGTAGTGGTTGTGATAATGATGGCAAGGTGATGAAAACCCTATTTTTTTGTCTGAGCAGCTATTGCGTAAGTTTTTGCGCGTGCAAAGTAATATAATTAAATATGAAACATCTTTTTTGCAATTATGAGATAGAGAACAATGGGAAACTTGGCAAACTCGTGTGGCAATGGTAACGAAACCACCACAAAAGAGCTACACAAGTACGTGTATCGTGTGTACAAAAAGGTGATTTATTAATGATATAGCGTGATGACGACGACATTATTTGTCAACTATCTGTATATACATATATTAGCTGTGGCTTTATGAAAATAGCTAAATATGTATATATTTTCAAATTGAGATGAGATGGATTACTATCAAACTTCCAATTCAAGTAACATGTTCCATTTGTCATGTAGAGAAAGTAAAACGAAAACGAGCTACTTAAGTAGCTTATTTGAATTTTTGATTTTTTACAGGGAAATTTTAATGTAGTACTTGTAGTAATTAAGGTATTTGTGATAGAAAATATTGCATGCCGTACTTACACAAACTTTCTCCAATTCACTCGCTCGTTCGCTCAGCTCTACGTCTGGTTAACTACGTGTGTACATTTACTAAGACTTTTTTCCAGTTTCTTTGACGATGATGGTATCTGCTCCTTACGAGAAAAAGAGTGTTTTTCACTTTAAGACCTTTTTTCTCTATTCGACTTTAAAACGAAATTTTTTCCCTTTGAAATCCGTTGCATCCCAAATGCCAATACTCACAAAATCAGTAAATCACTTGGACTCGCCGTCTCTCCACTTATCTGCTCGTTGTAAACATGTAGTCGTTAGACGACGATTGTAATGCATAAATTATAAGTTTCAGTAAAAAAAAGTGTTTTTCGGAATATTTCACAAGCAGCAGCTTTTTACAAATTTATTTATATGTATAATTTTTAGAAACTGTTCACTATATTTTTTTTCCTTGAATTGGGGCTATATGAGACGTTGACTTTAGATTTAGCTTGTAAACTTGTGAAAGTCGACGAAAGTCTCGAGGAGGAAAAAGTTGGTGTGAAGTTTTTTTCTTCGTTGAACAAATACTTGAAAACGACAGTTACGCGTGTATGTTTGTGTACATGTAGTTTAGTAAGAAAATGGTCGAATAATTGTTCACACAAAAAAATACATGCATACTTTTTTTATAGTTTTTTACATAAAAATAGTTCGTAGCAAGCTAGCAATCACCGCCATCAGCAATTCAAACGATTGCGATTGTACGACTCCAACTGCAACTCAATTTAAAAATCAAGTGTTGTCGTTGTTGTTGTTATTTTAGTGAATCTTCGGTCTGTCGTTTGCCTTAGAATTTTTTCCCCACATTACCCATGCGATTGAATAAAATCCACAGAAAAAAAGGGATGGCTTTTTTTTCCCAAAAATAAAATGAACTGTTTGAGTGAGTGATTCAAGTAAAAGAGAAATGACACTTTTTCAATCCAAATCCAAGACAGTTGAGTTCAGAGAAAAAAATAGCTTTCATTTCCTTCCTTGTATATTTCTCCACAAATGAGAGTGAATACTTGTATAAAAAGGGTTGAAAAAGTTAAAAGAGTCAAGTTTGAAATAGAGAAACTCTGTTGAGCTGACTTACTTGTGTTAGCTAAGCTTCAAATGGGAAGCGTCCGTACCAACGGCGTGCCAAAATGTGTCTGTTGAAAATTTTGTGAAATGAAAAGGATTTAATATGAGCCTTTTTCGCTCACTCTACAAGCCAAGCTAGATAGAGCTGTAGAGTAGTTCAGTAGTGAAGAGAACCCTCTGGCTTTTCCTTTTCACTTGGCAAAGCAAAGCAGTTGTTTTCTACTTCCTCTTCCTCTCACACAACTTCATACTCTCACGACATACTTTACACTTTCACCTTACTTTCTTTTGAAAGAGTGTGTCTCATTCTCCCCAGAACAAAAAAAATTGCAAAAGAAGCAGTCCAATGGACTTGTTGTTGTGTTGGGTTAATGTGAGCTCTCTCGCTTCTTTCTCTTGTGATTCTTTTTTTAAAACCAATGCAACCTCCTCCTTGTCGAACTTCGTGTACCTTTTCTCTGTTTTGTATAATTTTGAAAACGAACAAATATTTACATACATTCACCTGCCATTTTTGTTTAGTACTGTTTATTTTGCAGTCGATTGCTCAACAGAAATAAATATTTCAAGGACGAGGTGTACCAGAAAAAAATCTCACACAACTGAGTATGTATTTATTTATTTCCAGAATTCTTATATACTTTCTTCTGCTTTTCTGGTTTTTGAATCGCACCAGAAGAAAAGGGCAAGTTTTCTGCGTGACATTCTTCTTTTCAGTTTGCACAATTTAGAACGTGTACAACTTTATGAATATGTGGAAAAACATGGGGTGGTGGAGGTGAAGTAAAGAAAGTCAAGTCACCAAGAATCTCCCATCATTTCATTACTCTTGAGTTTTGCTCCTACTATTTCTTCATTTCCTCTTTTTTCTCTGGCTAAATGGTTGTCAGTGCGTTCAAACATGTTTTTTTATTTATCCTTTTTTTCTTCGCTTGATCTTGGTCTCTCTTGGAAAAGAGGAACTTCTCTTCTGGTTCTGGAAAGATATCCATTTCCTTTCCCACTAAAAAAAAGAGGATGTTAGGTTGGATGTTGGAGTAAAAGTTCATAATATCTTTGGTCGTTTATGGTAGTGTAATAGTCGTGATGCAGCGGTGAAGTTCAATGTACACACAAAAAACTCAGTCTAGTACCACGTGTACTTTAAATAGACATATAGGAAAATATTGAATATACGTGTTTGGACACTATACACGTTTTAAAACATTTTTGTTTTAATTATATTTCTAATGCTCAAGTAGTAGCTAACATATTTGAAATAAATATCGGTTTAAATGGTTTGAGTTTTTTTCTGTATAATTCGATATAATTAAACACTTTGAAATTTTGTATCGGAAAAACTTACCGAAAGTAGTCAAAACATAGATATGTAAATAAAGTTTTCTTAATTGATGTGCCTAAATAGACGAGTGGTGTTAGACTGTAATAAGGTTTTTCTAATATTTTGTCACTGACCATATTCATGCCTTTATATCTGTATTTCTATCTCACATTTTGACTGCTTTTGTTTGAAAGAATTCGTATAATGCTGGTATATGTAGTAATGATAATTCAGTGGCTCAGTTCAACGGTGGCAGTGCGGTCGTAGAGCTTTATTTAATGAGAGATAAACCATTAAAGGATGGGGAATGTGGTTGTAGATGACAGCGGTGCAGACGTAAAATGAAAAACATTTTTAATCAAACAAGTATGCATGTAAAGCATGGACAATGACAATGTAAGGACGAAACCAACTCGGAAAATAAGAATGTCCATTTAAACCACCATTTGGCAAAAAATTGCAGGCTATCAAGAAAAATGTTTTTTTTTTTGCAAGCAGTGGTTTGGTTAGCCAATCTAAAGAGCCGGTTAGACCATGACATCAAATCATTTTAACTCAAAATTATGTTAATAAAATAACTTCATATAAAACACGTAATAAGATTTATTTTGGCGATGTAAAAGCTTCCTTTTTGAATACCTCATCATTAAAAATATTTGTATGAAAAACAAAATAACAGAACAACAAAAAAACAAACAAAGAATTTGTTACTGAATAACGGAACTTACCAAAATGGTAAATACATTAATAATTACAGTGGGATGGTGATACAGCGTTTGTAACAGAAATACTCATTTGTTGCATATTTCCTTAAATAACTGCACTCAAACTTAAAACTATGAATAATTATATAGCACGTAATTATATTTTAACGTGGATCATTATGATTGTGTATTCACTTTTGTGAGTGGACGTCGTCTCCTGACTATATATGTATACATATAATGATTACGATAATATAATAGTAGTAAGTAATCATGATTTGATTTATAATTGATTGCCTTACAATTAGTAAAAAAGTAAATAATGTAACGTTAAGTTGGATACTTAATAAATCCGAATTATGGCGATGTGAGTTTGACAAAACAGGAATCACAAACCCTCACCGGCTTTTTGCTACTTGGAACAGAGGCAGACTTGGAGGAACAATCGCTGCAAAATATTTGACCACAGTGGCGACAATGATGCTTGCGAAATGTCAAGGTAAATTCTTTTGTGCAGCTGGAACAATTGATTGCGATTGAGTCGTCCGCCCACTTGCGACCCTGGATTTTCGCCATTTCTATCTGTAAACTTTGATTTTCCCTGCCTAACTCTTGGAGGGCAGCCATTGCGTCATCCCGTTTTCGGGAGAGTTCTTCGATAGTCGTATTCTGGGATTTCGCTTCAGATTCTGATGAAATCAGCTTCTCAAGAAGTTGCGATTTCTCTTCTTCGTTTGACTCACAAGTTTGTTCAAGTCCTAAGCAAAACAAGATGATGTTTTTAAATGCAAAAACTAATTTCTCTACAAAATAATCAAAATTCATTAAAATTATTACGTAATTTATGTTGAATCATCTCATCCACTTTTGACTGCAGCAGCTGCAAATTGTTATCCTTTTCAGTTAACTGCTCGTTGAGTTCTTTCACTATTCGCTCCTTATCTTGTAATAAAGCTGATGTACGAGTTACTGAATCCTGAAGTTCCTTCACTTTCCCGTTAACTTTCACCTGTTTGAAACGATCATAAAATATTAATTATTCAAAAACTTTGCAAATCATTTACTTTTAAACAACAACAACATTTACTGCAACTATATTCCTTTTTCAAATACCCTTTCTTCTTCTGCATTTTTTTGCATGGAAAAAAGCTCCTCGGATTTTGCGCGTCCGTAATCCTCTTTTTCTTTTATAATAGCCTCCAAATCCGTCCTAATTTCTTTAAACTCCTCCTTTGTCCCCTTTAACTCTGCTTCCTTTTCCCCCACAACCTTTTTTAAGTCAATGATGATAGCGTTAGACTTTTCGATTTGTTGGTTTAGGTTCGTCTGATTTTCCAAAAGTTCCTCATTTAGTTGCGAAAGCTGTTTTTCTGTATCTTTTCCTGCGGCGTTTAGGGTTTCCTATAAAAATGAAATTAAAATATTTTTAGAAATATGTATTTCGTCCTTTTTGACATCGCAAATCATTTTTAGAAAAAGTAACTGACCAGCTCCTGTATACTTTTCTTGTAAACGGATTCAGTTTCTTGCAATGTTTTGTTAATCGCGACCAAAGTAGATTCTGAATTAAATAAAAAGACAAATCAAGTTAGACTTTTGACACTTTAATTCAGTTATGACTAATCACAAAAATAATACAATACCTTTTTCTTTTAAGATTGTCTCGGATTGTCCCAGCGCCTTTTTTAACTCCTCTACCTCCTTTTCCTTAAAAATTAGAATCATTAATTTAAGCATATTTTCAAATATTAATCAACTATCAATATTATATGTAAAACGGCTAATACTACCTTGACATTCTTCATCTCATCAAACTTTGTTCGCACATCGCTCAGTTCTTTAGATTTGTTAGACAGCTCTTTAGACACGTCTGCCAATTGTTTAGATTTGTCAGTTAGTTCTTTGGATCTCTCGGCGAGTTCTTTAGATTTTTCCGCCAAGTTTTTGGACGTACTGGCCAGTTCTTTGGATTTGTTGGCGAGCTCACTTTGAACTGATTTAATTTCTTCCTTGGCCCTATCTTCCTTTAAGCGTATATCCTGAATTTCTTTGGTCAACTTCTCATTTTGACATTGAGCTTCATCTAAACTTTTCTTCACTCTGACGACTTCCACTTGAAGCCCTTCCAAAGCTGCCTTTGCCCCTTCACCGGTTTCGATTTTGTTACACAGCTCATTCATTTGATTGCGGAGGTGGTCACATTCTTCCTTTAAAACTTTAGTACCTTCTTTCATCTGTTCAATCTTTTCATCCTTCTGTGAATTTATAAAGATATTCAATATTATAATTCCTCGTATTATTTGAGGTAAAAGTTCTATATTACTTGGATACTTACCGATCTACTTTCATCTTGAAGTTGTGATATTTTGGCCACTTTTTCAGACAATTCTTTAGTACAGTTTTCAATGGTCTTGATATCCTCAATCTTGCACGCCTTGAGAGTCTGGAGTTCGTTAGAGATTTGGCTAAACTGTTTTAAGAAATCACCATCAGGTTTACTGTCCTGCTGCTGCACATCATTTAACTTATTGTTCAAAGCTTCAATCTCCTTTTCTTTTTCCAAAGACAATTGGTTCATTAGCTTTTGCACAGTGACCAATTCATGTCGGAGCACTTCAGCGTCGTCAACACTGTTTCTATTTAAAAAAAAAATGTTTAAAGATTAACAAAAAAGTTTTAAGTAGTCAAACATACATAGTTGCAGTTGGTGCTCTTGTTAAATATTCTATACTTTTTGGCAATCTGAACAAACCTATGAGACAGTTGAACTTGTAAGCTAGCTATCTCCTTTTTGAGATCTTCATTTACCGTTAAGGTCGACTCAGCTTTGGATGCAACATTTTCCTTTTCTTTTCGCAACAGGGAAATCTGTTCTAGGCTATCAGCTAATTGCTGGCGTAAGAGTGTTACCTCGGAAGTTACTAAAATCAGTAAAAATACATATAATACATAACTAATAATACTGTGTACACAAAGGTGTAATTACTTGTATTAATTTAGCATCGACAAACCAAAAAAAATCATCACAAAGTTAAATGGTTTTCCTTTCCTTTCCAACGTTAATCTAGTTTTTTTCTTAGACTTACAAAATGTTTTGGCCTCTTCCAATTCTTTTTCTTGAGACCGTAACGAAGTAGCATCAACTTCCTTGGCATTAAGATCTGCCTCTAGCTTTAGCATTTCTCGCTTCAGTTCATCTGAGTTCGCTTTTTCCACCTAATTGAATTCAATTTTTCCCACACTAAAGTAAACAGTTGCACTCAGTTTACGAAACTAATTTAAAACACCTTTAAAAGTTACTTACTGCCAAAGTACTCTGCAAATGGTCAATTTCTTGTTGCAACACCTGAACATCGCCATTTGGATTAGAGTTGGCATCTTGTGGTGATGACGTTGCTGACGACACATCATTCTCATGAGTTTTCTTGTAATGCTCCTCTAAGGCTTCTGGAGAGGGAAAAGCCTTCATGCAAGGGGGACACAAGAATCCCTCAGCAGAATGTTGTTCCTCTGTGTCCACAAAGGCAGCAGAAGGTTCCCCACTCCCATCTCTCTCATTACGCTACAAGTATAAAGTCAATTAATAATTAGCACAATACTTACAAATAATTCAATAAGCTTTGTAAACACATTAGAAACAACTACTCACATTGTCGGTAATGCGGTTAACAAGTTGTTTAATGTTGAACATCTTTCGTATTTATAAATCAATGGCCTTCCACCAAAATTATCTGTCAAACTTAATAGTTTGCCAAGTCAACCGTGTTTAAACAATCACGTGTTTATTAATCTAACAATTAGCGTTTCAATCATCACCGCAACTTATCGTTAAGTAGCTAAAAAGAATCAATCAAAACTATTTGGGCACCTCTTCAACACTAACAAATCCTTATCACTCTTTCTAAATCTGATCAAACCTAACAGACTACCTATTAATAATTAAAGCTACTTCGTTCTTAAAATATATCAGCAAAAGGAAAAAGAACACCGTATAATCTCGAAATAAGTTTCAAATGCGGTTTAACTAGCCCACTCATTAAATATTTATGTACACGGCACAATAAACAACACGAAGAAGAGGAGGAGGAGGTTAAATTAATTCTTGATAGAATGTTGATAGATGCCGTATGACTTGATAGTGATTTTGCTTTTGCTCCGCTTGCTGCTGAATGCTGATGCGGTGATGATAGAGCACAACAGCTGCTTAGAAAAGTCAATATCTATCACGTCCTCGTTTATGCGATGTGTGCAGTGGCAGTGGCAGTGCATGAACCCAACTTACAACTTTTAATCCTTTCATTAATCCACACTCTAACTTTGGACAAAAAACACCTTTGCTTTCTGCCCATTTAAATATTACACCACTTTTCCCAAACTATTAGCTTGACTGATGATTGACAGTTTCGTTGACACAGTTGGATTTTGTGATTTGTGCATGTAAGATGCAAAGTGGAACTTTGCAGTTTTTTGTATGTTGATGATGCTGACTGCGTGAGAGAGATGAATGTGCATGTGAAATGGAAATGATGATTATGGATTTTTGGGATTATGGAGGTATATCTATGAAACGTGCTAAATTCGTGGTCAAGCGTTTTCAAGAATGTTGAAATTTTCAACACTTTTTATTGGCATTTTTTCCTGATTAGTTGTTTTGATGGGTAAAGGGTTTTTTGTGGACGGAAGAAATAGAGGCTGATGTGTATGGTTTTTTTACTAAAAAAAAGTGTAAAGAAAATAGCATTATTGCAAAAAGATGGCAAAGTTAAGTCTATATCATCATTGTACTTGATTTTTAATATGAAATGGATTCTTGCATGTATTTATCATTTGTTCTTTGAGTTGATAGTTGATGGTAAATGTTGACTGTGGAAAGATCAAAAAAAACAAAAGAGAAAAATGAGTTGGTAACATCAACATAAGTTTAGCTCTACGGTATGGTATGACCTGCCAGTTTGTTTAGTACGAGTTATTGATTCACTCCAAACATGTCTACGTATACATGGTTCGGTGGTTAAGCTGTCCGATTTATGTCCGCCGGAGGATACACGTTCGATCCCAGGCTGGCG
>JAQFZH010000060.1:0-64186 GCA_034695485.1 Entomobrya nivalis | reverse complement strand
AACAAAGTGCTGCCACTCTAACGTCGCACATAAATAGAGTAGCTCAACTATTTTTAACTTTTCGGTTTCAGAATAATCACAAGTTTCAAGAAGTAAGATCAGGTCTGCATTGTGTTCAAATGTTTTTAGGATTTTGTGAGCTGTTTCAGAGCCTTCTTGTTCTTTCACCCGTAAAGCTGTTACGACTTCGATAGTTAGAGGTTGGGGTTTTCCTCCCCAGCTGTTACTTTCACCATCCATGTTGTTAGAAATTTTAAAAGATTGTTCTTACAATTTTACTAGCTTTATATAGACTTTGAACTGATTACTATGTTTAACACTTTCACCACACCTCAATTGATTCAATAAATGAAAAATGTTCTACTATGAATTGAATTTAGGTATACGTACGTACTCAAGCTTTGACTAATTTCATAAAAGACTTATCAGCTTTGATATATTTTAGTCTACTATTTTTGCAGTAACGAATAATTTATTAGTTTGAAATATGAAGTAATTTCTATATGTCAATGTCCCAAAATATGAGCATTTAATATATTACAGTGATATGAGAATTTTTACAAGTGCAGTCACTGCACTTTTTCTTATGAAGAGCCAGAAGTAAAGTTTTTCTCATTGTGCAAGGCTACATGGTGTAAAATAGCGTAAGGCAGTACTAAAGTTTAGAGGAGAAAGCAGCTGCTTCTTTGGTTTTAGCTAAAGTATTGATTACTTTGTTCTCTACAAGTCGCGTCCTTTTTTATCTCTTGTTTGGCAGAAAAAACATATGCAATATTTTTCAGATGTATAATAAATACATACTTTGTGCAATATCCAAAGCTAATTGTTAAACATCATCTATCTGATAAAAACAAACTGAAAAGCATGAATAAAAAGTAAGTTTGTTGCTGAGCATTTTATTTTGAAACAAAAATCAATTAATTACAAAATTATAATAATTTCATTAAAGCTGAAAAGATAATTTAAATTATAATTAAATAATAAAAATAAAAATTCGAATACAAATATAACAAAGTATTCTACTAATCAATAATGAAATATACGATGGTTTAAAAGGTAACAAAATGCATTCCAAATCTACCAATACCTGAATAATTTTACATAAAAGAAATTTCAATGAAATGAATTTCTTTGTAAATAATATAATCAAAAATCTATAATTCCTAAATATGAATATATTTTCGCTTAATCGCAGTTTTCATAAATAATGGCAATGGTTATAATTGTAAATAAATATTCTGTAAATTGTTGAGCCATTTTTCTCATGACAGATGTTTCTTCACATTAACTTAAAGGTATAAAAATAAATTACAAAATAGTTGTACCTTTTTTGCACTTTAAAATGCGCACACTTTCCCACTATTATTATTTTCTAGTACTACAGGACAAATTAATTCCTCCTCAAATAATTGCTTATCTAACTTTTGACACTCTCTGGAGCAATAAAGCCGCTTACATTTTGAGTACTTACGGGTGGCAGTTTTCTCCCCACAAAGTATACACAGATTGTTTGCCTTCTCCAAGTGTACTATGCATTTTAGCTCATTAATACGAATTCCATAGACTCCACCTTTGACACAAATCCCCATGTATGGGTTAATAACCGCAAATCTGCACCCAGCTTCAAAAAATTTCATTAAATCTGTGTCCGTTTTAACTTGGTCCATGTAAACACAAGTAGTATCCCCATTCTCATCTTCAGCTATCAACTGAATTGAATTAGAATATATGTTTGGTTCCTCAATAATAGTCAAGTCGACAATCCTATTTTCATATATCTCGTTTTTTATGGGATTCATTTCTTGCAAAGTGATAGACTTCAAAGTTCCCATTTTCTGTGCCCTTTTCTGCTGAAGTTTCCCTGGAACGACACTTTTGTCAACCGGCAAACCTTGTTGTTTTAAATACATCACATCTCTAACTCGTTCCCGATGTTTTAAAATGAGTGCTCTTCTCACAGGACTTTTAAGATACTGCTTCCGTTCAAGAACACTTTGTGTCTTTCGAATTACTACTAATTCAGGGTCAAAAGCCCTTTCTAATCCGACCGGTTGAATATATTTAACATCACTATTACTATTTATTTCGGTATCATCCAAATAAAATAGTTCCTCAGTTTGTGCAAGTCTTTCTAGAAATGTCATACCATTACACTCCAACTTATACTCCTTTTCAAACTTTACCAATTGTTCTTCTAGCCCGCATCTTTCTGATATTGCCATGGAAAGATCCCGATTGAAATCCTCATCAGACATTTGAAGAAGCTTACCGCTCCCCATTTCTCTACCAATTCGAAACATAGTCCGTGCCAGTTCCGGTTCAAGTTGATCACGGTAATATCCCACAAGATATACTGCAGCTTGGGTGCTACATAAGTTTAAACCCTGTTTATAGCACATTTCGGCCATTTTAGTGTCCGTTGCTACACCGTGGCCCTTACAATAAAGGAGCCCTAAACAAACAGCTGCATCTCCCTCACCATGTTCCATTGCTCTTGTGTACCAGATCACTGCCTCGGCTAAATTTTCCTCAACTCCTGTTGCATGTTCGTAACATTTGCCGATATGATATTCTGCAAATGCGACACCATAATTAAAGCCTAACGATGTATACGTATCAAATTTCCTTTTCTTCTTTGGATCTAATTTGGCACAACGTTTAAATATTTCAACAGACTTGGCCACATCCTGCTGCACTCCATGCCCAAGATAGTAACAATTACCAATGAAGGAACATCCTAACGCAGATCCTTGCTTTTCGGCTTGAGCGTAGTAGTAAATTGCTTTGGCATAATCTTGAGGAACGTCCAACCCAAGATAATATTTCTGACCAAAAACAATGGGAGAGTTTTGCATTTCCTCGATTTTTTTGAACGTTATTTTTTGTCCAATTTTGTATTTAAACATGCGTGTTATATCATCAGCACTGGCTGGAAATTGATCAATGTTTAAGTTGGCATTTATTCTTTGCATTGATTCAAGTATTACGCAGGAATCCAAATCTTTCTTTACTTGTTTTTGTAGGGGGGACATTGTCAAAGCTGTTTTGTAGCAGCGAATCGCTTCAAGTAGATTATGTTTCACTTTGTGGCACTGAGCTTTGAGATAATGGGCATTCCATGATTTTTGGTTCAGTTTCAGTGCTTGCTCAATGTCAAGTATGGCTTGGTCACTGTGTTTTTCATCAACGTTTTTACCATCTTTTATGCTAAGGTGACAAGTGGCTCGTTTTTCGTAAATTTCTCCGAGATTGATTGGTGATAAATTTGGTAAAGTAGTTGCTTCTGAATATGTTTGTAGTGCACTTTCGAAATCTTGGGATTTTATCTGTTGTTCTGCATTGCTTAGCATTCTTTTAAATCGTTGAGTATCTTCCAGTGATGAGGTGATGCGAGATTCATTTACCAACTTTTCAATTTCGGGTTTCTTGACTTGCAACATTTGTAAACTTTGTTTGAACATTTTTAACTTTTCACAGTACTCGTTTTGTGGAAGTCGTTTGCTTCTATGATGTGCTAAGTCGTTTCGTAGATCTTTTAACTGACGGATAGCCTTGTTTTGTAATTTGTATTTCTTCCCATCTCCAAAGTTTAAAAGTACAAGTGACATCAAAGATATGTCCCAATCCTCCAAACTGCAGGTTTCAAGAAGTATTTTCTTTTGCAATGGTATAGCTTTCTGGAGTATGTTTTTGCAATGTTGATTAAGAAACGTCTCAATATAATTTGGCTCATCTCTCCAGTCTTCACCAGTTTCGAACTTCCATCGCTGTTTAAATATTTTATGAACACACTGAGTGGATTGGATAACCATACTGTCCAATTTGGAAAAGTACTCTTCTTCTGAACAGGAAACCATCTTGGAGTTACTGCTAAGAACATGAAATTAAAATATTATAAACCTTCCACAAAATATAAATGATACTTCAACTCAAAGCAAACAATGTGCCAAAATGTCAACTATAGCAATACATGCTGCTTTGGTAACTTTTATTAGATAATAAGACGATGGAATTAAACGAAAGATAAGAATAAGATAATAGCTACACAACAGTTTTTACTTGGGAAACGAGCCAAATTGCAGTATGAAAGAATATAATTGCTCTGTTACAATATTTTCTCTTACTTTTATTGGCAGTAAAAGATAGCAGATGATTTAACTAGGTCGATTGTTGGGAACACCTGAAAACGTATACAAAATAAAATCGCTAGATTATATAACAAATATATTTAAACAGTTACGAGTAGCTATGTAGGAATAAGCAAGCACTGTGTTACTAAAATGGCCAATTTTTAAAGCATTTACTCGATATTTTACCCGTTTTGCTTAAGATTTTTTTACTGTAATCGAATATACTTGAAAATATGAGTCACTTGATAATCTTTTTTTATAATATTTTTAGTACTTGCATTTGCAATCGCGTACTGATTTCCAATGTTTTACTCAAATCAAAACAAATTATAGAATGTAATAACAAACATCTGAACTTCGTAATATCGACATTCTTGCGGTAGCTTTATGAAAATGAACTTATGCACAATAAATGCATGAACACACAAAATGAACTACCCACTTAAATTTCCAGTAGCTTACCAGAACACACGTATGGAAGCAATAACTTGGTAGTAAGTCCTGAATTATATTTAGCAGCTGCTACAGCTTTTTATAAAACAGTATAAACGTAATGTGTGACAACATACAAAACATAAGGGTTGGGCCTTTTTGTGAGAGCTTGCTTCTATGCAGCTCTAAGAAGAGAATGTCTTGATGTGTATGTATATGCACAATCAGTATATGTACATAACGAAACCCCTCAACCCTACTTAGAAGAACTAGATATTAGAAAACGATTTCTCAAATGCGTGTGTTGTAAAATAAATGTTGATATTCAGGATATATAAGCTTGCCTACGTGTGGTTTGTCATGTTTACTTGTATGTTAAACTGTTAACAGTAAATGACCCTGTTCAAATGTCTCGCAATTGCATAGGTGCTCACTCACTGAGGATAGGAACTTATTCCTAAATATCATCTTCAGACCATTCAGTGTTATCATACCACAACGTACTTTTTTATCTTCCTTTGGCTTGCATTCATTCTTATGTTTACATGTAAATGTTTTCTTAATTTGATTTTAACTTGCTTTAAATACATGTGTTTGATAGAACACGTTGCATATTTAGGCACTGACTAGATGTTTAAAATAAATCGTTTGCGTTCAATGAACACATTGATCCATGTAAACTATAAATCGGGAATTATAACAAAGACCACATGAAATATGATTTCAGTTTTAGTATGTACTCATCACAAGGAATATGATATATATACTTACCCTTTGTAAAATTCAGGAAATAATTTTCTATTCCTCGTTTTTATAAAACATCAGTTTCCTAAGCAAAAAAGTGATTTCAAACCGTTTTCATTACCAATTTCTCCAAACAAATTTCAGTCCAAAAATGCCTGCCCAATCCAAATTAGCAAAAACAAAGTGCCCAATTTGTTTCAAAACATTCCAAAGTTCCCAAAGTTATTTAGCCGAGCACATGCGTGTTCATACAGGTGAAAAATCTCACAAATGTAATAAATGTGGTCTGAGTTTTCGATTTCAGTCCGACCTAAGTATTCACGAACGCAGAGTTCACCTTGGTGAAACTTATCAGTGCCAACTTTGTAAGAAAACATTTTCCAGCCAATCAGGCTTAAATGTACACATGAGAAATATTCACACTCATGATAAAAACAAATGTCATGAATGTTGTTTTTGTGATAAATCTTTTTCATTTCTATTTAATTTACAAACTCACGTGCACTCCCATACTGGTGAAAGGCCTTATGAGTGCAAAATCTGTAATAATGCTTTCAAGGACAAGGTCACCTTAAAAACGCATTCGAACCGTGTTCACACTGAAAAACGACCTTTTGTTTGTGATGCCACTGAACATTGCAAGAAAAGTTTTAAATCTCAGCCAGAAAGAAAGGCGCATATGAATCGGGCACATCCAGTGGACGGAAAAAGCCATAATTGTGACATTTGCAATAAGTCTTTCAAAACATCATCTTATTTAATAGCTCATCAGAAGAGACTACATGTTGCAAAGAAGCATATTTGTAAACTATGCGATAAAGGATTCACACTAAAAGAGTATTTAAAACAACATTTGCGTACTCATACAGGAGAAAAACCGTATAAATGCGGCGAGTGTTTCAAATCATTTGGTAGTATGCCTACATATCTTATACATACAAAACGGCATTCCAGTGCGACGCCACACAAGTGTGAAGAATGTCCAAAGGAGTTTCGAACCCCGGATGATCTTCATTCACATCGAAGCAGACACCATTCAAATGTTCGACTTTATTTTTGTACATTTTGTGGCCAAAGTAAACGTTTTGTCAAACCCTACGAGCTTTTCGAACATTTAAGAAGTCATGTCAGCGAAAGGCCATATTTTTGCAAGTTTTGTTGTACTGAAAGTTTAAACGCAGGTATGGCTAAAAATCATTTTGAGAAATGTCACCAGAATTTGGGTACACCTAAAGGCCAAGGACGATAAAAAGATCGAATTTGCTACTCGCTAGACTTCTAAATATTAGCTGAAAAATATACTTGTAAATTGTAAACCTAAATATTTTTTGTGTAAGATTATATAATTGTTCTGAGAGGAAGGGTTATTTAATAGTGTTATTTCATAACTAGCAATAATTGTGCTGTAAAAATAATATCACCCCGAAAATATTGTTCGTATTCTAGCTACTGCTAGTGAGAAAAAATATTGTCTCGTACTGCACTGAATTTGTTGTAAGACCATAGTTTGTATCTACTATTAAATTTCAGTATTTTAAACTGCTCTGAAATCTTTTTAAAAAATTGACTTTCATTTGCTTTTGCTGCAGTTTTCCTACATAAATGTAATTAAAAGGTGGCTGTAAATGTTTATGGTATATGTTAAATAAAGCTACTATTATCACATTTGTAATCCGAATATATATTATATTAACAATCGTCTAACTCAACGTCTGAATATGTTGATTAAAATAAGAAATGGAAGCTAGAAGCTATATTTGTAAGCGTTGCCGTGTACCTAGAAAACATTTTACGTTTGAATAATACTCTAAATTTGATCAGTTATCATAGCTTGTACATCCTTTTAATTGTGCATTTTGAAAGGTTTATGATATGAGATAATTAACCTATACAAGATTGTTAGCTTGAAGAAAATCAGAGAAATGGAAAAAATGCATATGTTTAAGGAATTCCTTAATGTGCTTTAAAATATGATACCAGAAATGTACACAAATATGAATCCAGAATACAATTGCTGAATAACAAAGTTGGCGTTCATAGAATTTTTATATATATATCCAAAACTCATTTCAAAGTAATAAATCATGACACAAATTTTTCATATTTTTTTTTCTTTTTATTACTATAATTTTCTTCAGATATTAAAGTCAACTCTTGTTAAGTGAACAGTTACAGTTTGAAAGTTAAGAATGGCTTGTACTTCTCCTTGTTCCTGAATATTCACACGTTTCCCACTTTCAAATCTGATATCATCACAATTTATTTCCTGGTCTGTTCCAACCCCTTCCCCAATACTTTCCATCAAATTTATTAATTTCTTCCTTGGCCTTCCCCTCTTCCTTTTTCCACCTTCATCTATTGCAATATCATCACAATTTGTTTCCTTTTCCGTCACGTCTTCAGTTTTAATCCCCATCCTTCCCCTCCTATTCTTCTTTGGCCTTCCTCTCTTCCTTTGTCCAAATTTACTTGCATGAACCTTCATCAAATGTTTTGTCAACATTCCCGCCTTACTAAATTTTTTACCGCAAGTTGCGCACTCACAAAAGGTTCTCGATCTATTACGATTCATAGGGTCATGTACAACCTTCACATGCCTTCTAAGAATCGAACCACTAGATAACTTTAATCCACAAATTGTACAAATATGCTCCACATTCTTTAACGCCTTATGTTTCATCCTCTTATAAAATCTTTCATTTTCCGGAACATCCAACAAATCCAATTCCTTATAAAGCGGCCCCACACTTTCAACTTGTCCCAGATTTGGAGGCCCATTACTTCGAATCTCCTCTCTTTTGACTTTATCCACTGCACAAGTAGGCAGCTCATCTTTCAGCACCTTATCATCATACATTCCCACCCTAAACTTTGCAGGTAACTGCTTATCTCCATGTGCTCTATCCCAATGTCTCCTCAAAGCCAGTATACTATGATACCCAAAAATTTCACCAGGTGGACACTCGGTACATTTCACTTTAAACATTTTGCTTCTCAGTTTAGTAGGATCATGACCCAACAATGCGCAGATTAAGGCCCCCTCCCGTAAGAAATAAGGTTTCCCACAAATCCCACAAGCAAACGCTTTCTCTTGCTCACTGTCGTATGGAATGTTTCTATGAACATTACGACGATGCTGTTGAAAATCCCGAAAATTTACATAATCATTCCTCCCACAAACTCTGCACTTAAATAATTTTAGTGGATTTTCCCGAAGTTGGGCTTTTTGATGAAAATGTGTAGTGTGGCGATTGAGCTCCCATTTGGCACGATATTTCTTCTCACAGATGGTACAGGAATATGGCTTTTCCCCGGTATGATGGCGCATGTGTGTTGCGAGTTGACTTGGAACGGGATAAATTTTTCCACAAATTTTGCATGGACATGGTTGATTAGCTTGTGTTTTGGGTCGAATCTGAGATCTCCCTGTGAGGGTGGTGCTGGATTGGTGAATGCTGCGGATGTGGTTCTTCAATGTCATTTTTCGAGGAAATGACTCTTGGCAGATGGGACAAGAAAAAGGACGTTCCTCTGAAATTAAAAAAAAATTGTTACTTGTTTTTGTAAATTATTTCATTTGGGGCGAGGTCATTTATTTTTTAAATAGTGTAACTTACTTGTATGAACAATCATATGTTTCTGAACTTGACATTTCATATCGAAAGTCAAATCGCAATGCGGACAGGAATGGATTTCTTTTGGTTTCCGGTGAGCATTGGGATTTTTAACGCCACTTGTGGAATGATGTTCCTTGACTGGTGCAGTTGAAGGCCTTTTGGGTGGGATGTATCCCAAATGGGATTTTAATTTGTGACCTTGTAAGCTCCTTTTAAGATGGTATGATTTAGAGCAGATGTCACAGGAAAATTGGGGCTCTCCTTGGAATCGGTAGGGGTCGTGGATGGTTTCATGACATTTTTGTTGGGATAGAGTGGCAAATGGTTTGCCACAATGGGTACAGGGATAAGGACGGTCATCTTGGTGAATCTGGATCATGTGTTGTTCGAAAAGGAATGGGGAGGGGAAGCCGAGATTACATTTTGTGCAGATGGCGGGGCTGATTTTCTTTAATTTTTTGAGAGGACGGCTGGGAGCCCAAAGAAAGGATGGAAGGTTGGTGGCCTCTTCTTTGGGAATAGTTTGATTGTCACCTTCGCCTATTAATTTCCAGAACAATTAAAAATTTATACAAGTGTCTACTTTTAAATAAAAATAACTTTGACAAATTATCAAGCTTACATTCCAGTGGATCTGTTGTTTGTACCATGTGGTTATCCTGTTCTTGAATATGGATATCCTCTTGTTGAACTTCCAAAGATAACTGCACTACTGATTCATACGGATATTCTGATTTAATATCAGTTGAGACTTCATCTTGTTCAATAAGTTCATTGCAACCATCGCCCACTGAAATTTGTAAACCAATAAATGTATTCTAACTTATCACTCAAATTAACAGCTATTAAAAACATATTTATGGATTAACTTACTTACACTTTAGGTGATTTGATGTCTGTTGTTGCCCATCGTCTTCTTGGACCTCCAAAGATAACTGTGCTGATTGATAAGGATATTCTAATTTAATATCAATATCAACCGAGGACATGTCTTCCTCGACTTTAATAGTAGTGCTTCCTGCGGCATTATCGGTTAACCCACAATAACTATCTAAACCGTACTCCTTCTTTACTGACATTATTATTAATTTACAAATAAAAATAACAGTATTTTACGTTTATTTATTTAAATATGTTTTAATTTTTTTCTATATAAACATATCGAACTTTAAGAGGAAGCACGTTGGTGGGAGTGGGATTAGCTTGTAAAAATAAAAATATTGTATGATGATCAACAGTAGCAGCTGATCGTGAATGTGATGATGGACGAAGGTAAGGTAACTGTTGTTGTGCTGATGAGTTGGGATGGTGGTTGCATCTCAAATGGTTAAGAACCGTTCCTTTTTTATGTATATGTAACAAACTATTTTATATTCGACCATTAAAGCACGAAGATCTCATTAAATACTTAAATTTTAGTGATGATCATGACTTGCATTTTTATTAGCGTAAAGGAAAGGTTCATTAGAGTTATGCTTCAAAAGCTTCTGCTTTAAAAATAAATAGAATTAAACTTTGTTTCTAAACTTATCAAACATTTAATAGGTTATCTTAAAGCCAAATAGTCAGTTTTGCCATTTTACTAGTCGTCGCCATGGAAACAGTAAGCCTGGTTTATTCGGTTTTTTGTGAGCACCTAAAATGAAGGAATGTCCTGACGGGTGAAAGAAAGAGACGTATTCAACTGTCTGACTAATTTGTATGACATTATCAAAATATCGTTTCTTGGAAATACACTTAGTGTCGTTTTACTAAGAAATACTGATAAAATAAGACAACAAAAAATGGAAAGTTATTATATGATATGCGTTAAAATTATTTTTAGAAATGTTTTCAAAAATATATAATGAAGAATACAAATGTCATTTTATTTGTTATCTCATACACTGTATCATCCTATAGTGATAATAGTGATGAAAGTCATGAGAGTTCAGAAGAGACACGGAAAGTATCGGGTAAATCCCCAGTCACTGAGTACTTGTTCAGTAATACCAGCATTTTTAATCACGTTACATGGGGTAGTAACGAAACCCAAATGTATAACCATCCCAATATGGAACCCGAACAAAGAATTTATTTTGGTTATGCTTTTTGTAAAAAACATAAGATAATTGATTACGAAACTCATATCAAGGACGTTAGTAGCACAGCACAAGTTCTTCAAGTTTACGCAGATCTTTTTAGATTTGAATGTAATCAGGACAGGATAAAGTTACTTCAAGATTTTGTGGATAAAGGATGGTTGTATATGAACTGGGATAATTCAATGATATTTTCAAGGGATTCTGTGCTTTTGTGAGATTAAATTTTTTTTAAAAATATTTTTAACTGTTTTATTAATTGAAGGTTCCATAATTTTATTATGTTTTGGTAGCTCAAAACCGGAATTATCTTACACTGACACAAGAAACATTGAAGAATTAGTAGTTTTCTCAGCATTTACCCAGGTGTACGTATCCTGGTACAAATTTCCTGTAGCTTCGATTGACCCAACGGGAGACCCAATTCAAGATGCTGGTTTCATTGAACTCGTTAGTAAACTTCACGCATTGGATGAAATCAAAAGTATAAGACCAAAATATTTAGCTACGATTTCATACGAAATGGGCATGAAACTGAAAACATTATTGAGAAACATGAGAGACGAATTGAAAAAGCTTCATATTCAATCTGAGAGTACTGTAGAAAGAAAAGAGAAAGCAATTAATACATTTGCGGTTACCATGGGACTTATGGAGTTTCTTGTAGAGCATTCGGAGGATGTGTTGAAAGGGCATTTTGGATGTGCCCATGCAACATTTGAGGAATTTTATAAGCCAAAGAAAGCAAATTACTTGGGCTTGGCGAGAACATTGGGAACAGCAGAGATAGAAGTAGCATGAGTAATGTATTGTTTAAAATTAGTTTAAAACATATGTAGAAAACAAATGTGAATAATTTAATGCTAAAACAAATACACTTAACAATGTGAAAAATATTTACCCAAGAAAAATTAAATTAGTTTTGGTCTTTATTTGCTCTGCATTTAACTGTACCCTATTTGATCAAGGTTTTTTATAGCGCGCAAAACTTCATGCCTATTTATTCATATTTTTTCCTGTTTAACTTAAAATAAATAATGTATGGCCAGGGTTTCACTTTTTAATTTCAACAAAACAAATATATAAGTTTAAACTTTACAAGGAAAAATGTGAAATGCTTTTGTTGCGCTTTGTTTATATGCATAATACAACTAACGGAATCACTAACGTTTCTTAACAAAGGAGGTATTCAACTAATGCACACTAGCCCACTCTGTTTTGCAATATAAAATAATCATCATCACCACAGATCACAGATGCAAACTCAGTATATTGAAAAATATAGACATAAGTACATATCTCCCCTAACCATACTCTTAATGTGCATGTGCTACCTACCTTTTCTTTGATGTTGTTTGCAATATTTTCCCCACCTTTTAAACAAGCATGTAATGCTTACGCATTAAATGTATAAGTCATTTGTTCCTTTTTCTTCCTTCTGCCATCTGCTCTTTTCGAGAGAAGTGTGCTGAGTCCTTGGAATTTTATAACCGCACTAGCCTCTCTTGAACAAAGAACTTATGTGCAATGTATGAAGGGTATGCCTCCCTTTTAAAGCAGCTGCAAACAAGTTCAGAATATTCCGGAAGAAAATCTTCCTCAAGTTTATTGTTTAGGCACAACAAACAATGAGTATATTTGTTTACATGTAAGATATTGTGGTGTTGGTGAAGATGCATATTAGTAAGCCCTAATACCTCAACTGGAAAAGGTGATTATTTACAGATGTATTTAAAGCGAAAACAAATTTTGATTGACCAATATTAAGTCAATTTTTCTTACATATCTATTCTTAAGTTCGTATGTACGTCTTGTTAAAACCTTGAATACATCATTTTAAAGTTAAATTTATAAATCTACGATTCTCAGTTTTTTGAACTCGGTAAAGTGATTTGTTATTTAAAATGCCATCTCAATCAAATTTAGAAAAACTTAAGTGTCCAATTTGTTTTAAAACATTTCAAAGCTCCAAATACTACTTATCCCAGCACATGCGCATACATACCGGTGAGAATCCTCATAAATGCGACCAATGCGATATCAGTTTTCGATTTTATTCTGACCTTAATAGTCACAAACGCAGTGTTCACCTTGGTGAAATTTATCAATGCAAACTTTGTGAGAAAACATGTTCTCGTCAATCAAATCTAAACTTGCACGTGAGAAATGTTCACAATCAGGACAAACGCAAATATCATCATTGCGTTTTGTGCGAAAAATCTTTTTCATCACCTCTTTATTTACAAACCCACATTTATACTCATACCGGTGAAAGGCCTTTCGAGTGTAAAGTCTGTCATAAAACTTTTAATGACAAAGACAATTTGAAAACTCATTTGGAGCGTGTTCACACTGAAAACCGACCTTTTGTTTGTGATGCCAGTGAAGATTGCAAGAAAAGTTTTAAATCTGAACAAGAAAGAAAACAGCATAAGGAACGCCAGCATCCTTTGGAAGGCAGTAGTTTTATTTGCGATGTTTGCAATAAAACATTTAAGTCTCACTACTATCTAATATCCCATCAGAAGAGAAAGCATGTAGCAAAGAAATATATTTGTAAATTGTGTGGTAAGGGATTCACAGTGAAAGAGTACTTAACCCAGCATTTGCGCACGCATACAGGTGAAAAGCCGTTTAAGTGTCAAAAGTGCCAGAAATCTTTTGGAAGTATGCCCGCCTATCTAATTCATACACAACGGCATTCCAGTGCAACGCCACATAAGTGTAAAGAGTGTCCAAAGGAGTTTCGAACACCCGATGATCTTCATTCCCATTTCTGTCGACATCATTCAAAAAATCGTAGGTACTTTTGTACATTTTGTGGAGAAGATAAACGTTTTGTCAAGCCTTTTGAACTTTTTGAGCATTTAAGAAGTCATGTGGGAGAGAAGCCATATTTTTGCAAATTTTGTTCTGTTGAGAGTTTAACTGCTACTACGTTGAAACGTCATGTGGAAAGGTGTCACCAGAATAAGGGTCCGATAAAATACGAAGAGATATTAAAATTTATTCATTAGTTTGGTAATGTAAAATTGGTAAGTTTACAAACATAATGCTAATTTTTGTAATAAAAACTTTTACTAGTAATAAATATATGTATATAAGGCAGCAACAGTATGTTTATCTTTTAAAAATACTTGTTAATTTAAAGTGTGAAACGAGACCAGTAAGATTTTATGCCTAAATATTTTTAGAATCAGTCCAGAAAACCATGTATTCATTTATGTCAACTTAAAAATTACTACCTGTATTATTTGTATTAATAAAAGTTAAAATGATGTCAGGTTATCAATTATGCAGTACATTCATTAATTAAATTAAAGCATGTATGAATTCAACTTTTCAAACGAATTTTCTGAAGAATGCTCTCTTATTATGTGATTTAAGCGAGGTAGTGTAATCTTTAAAAACTCGATTTAAACTTGTGCGCAGTACCACGATATTTTCAGTTCAGTAACGTATAAAATAATGCTGGAATAATAATATTTGAGTACTTTTGCTATGTTATAATGTAATGTTTATTGTATAAATATATAGATAATTTTTATAAGATGTCATTTAAATTAAGTAGCGTGTGCAGTGCTCTAGTGGAGTGATGAAAGCAGAAAGGTAAGGTAGTTTGTATTTAAGAGGAAGGATTGGATGCTTTGTTTTATTCAATTGATATTTTTGCTCAAATCTCTCAAACATTGTATGAGAGATTTGTCTCAAATATGAAGAATATTTCTTGATAAAATTAGATTACTGCATGATTTTGCATAATTACCTGTAAAATCTCAAAAATTAGTTTATATCCATTAAAAACTTATTGAAAATTGAATGTAATAAAAAATGTATGTTATTTTTAAGTAAAAATCATACAACTAGATATATAACAAAGATATTATTAGAAAATGTACTTCATAATTCCATTCATAGAATGTCATTAGTTTTTGGCTAAATAGGTTAAGCCAAATAGCCAAAAGTTACAGAATATTTTAAGCTAAAATTAATATTAAAAATCTATTGGTCATCCAATCCAAATCAATGTGATTGGTTAGTATTAAAAATTCAAAATAGAATGAAAATCCAGCCATACAATTTCAATGGTCGGATTATTATTAAATTGAATTTGTGAAACAAAAATATATTTTGAAAGAACAAAAGACAATGTAGTCATTCTTCTCCAATACTTTGGTCTTAAATCGACAAAACGCACTCAAAATGATTACGAAATTAATGAGTTTATTACGTATTTAAACATAAGATAAATTGTACACAAAAAATATATAAAGTTAGCTAATTACATGTTTTTAACTTCAAATCTATTTTAATGGGGCTTTAGTGGATTTTTAATGCCTATAAAATCACTCTAGAATGCAGCCTTAATTAAATATAACAAATTTTGACCAAATTTAAGGATGTTCATTACTTATTTTTTCATATTACTAGCTTGCAGGCCTAATATTTAGTCCAAGTAGTCTTGTTATATTATTCCTCTATCAGTAACCAATCGATTTTCTATCATTGTTATTATCTGAAACTACCAAACAAATGAGATTGTGCTCGAATAGTTGCCAATCCAACTTTTGGCAATCTCTGGAACAATACAGCCGTTTACAACTTGAGCACTTACGAGTAGCATTTTCCTCCCCACAAAATCTGCACATGTCTTGCACCTCCTTTAAGAACATTATGCATTTATACTCGTTAACACGAATTCCGTTGACTCCGCTAAGAGCACGAATCCACATATATGGATTAATAACCGCTAATCTTCTCCCAACTGTTAATCGTCGCATAAAATCGTTTTCCGTTGCAATTCGATCTACGTAAACACGAGTGGTATCCCCGTTCTCATCTTCAGCCACTAATTGGATTGAATTTAGGTAGAAATTTGGTTCCTCAATAATAGTCAAGTCGATTATCCTGTTCATATAAACTCTGTTCTTTGTTGGATTCATTTCTTGCAAAGTAATAGAACTTAAAGTTCCCATTTTCTTTGCCCTGTTTTGCTGAACTTTTTCCGGAAGAACTCTTTCATCAAATGGAGGACCATTTTGATTTAAACTCATCATCGCATCTCTAAGTCGTTCTCGATGTTGTAAAATTAGGCCTTTTCTAACAGGACTTATCATATACTCTTTTCGTTCAAGCACACTTTTTGACTGTGAAACCCATGGCATAACACTGCGGTCATCTAAATTAAAGTCCGGATTACATTTTTCTTTTAGCTTGCCCAAAAATCCTTCAACAATCAACTGACAGTCAGATACTCCATATGGTTGGTAACATGGCAGCTGATCCTTTTCTGCATCTTTACCCCATTTAAAGTGATCTTCTACCAGTTGTAATGTTTCGCTGTTGATGTAATCAGAGTCGTTTGCTTTATCATGTTTCATAAAATCTTCCATGTAAAGAAAGCTGATTTCATAGTAGGCTTCTGGTACAAATCTGTGATCTCGTGGTGCCTTTTCCAGGAACAATTCAAAAGCAGCGATGTGCTTGGAAGATTCGAAGCCCTCACTTTTTAGGAGTACGTTTGCCTTTAAATAATACAGGTCTACTTTCTCCGGAAATTTCTCTAATGCTCTGTTAACATATTTCAATGCATCTTTATATGATCTCCTTCGTTTTAAACAATAAATTAAAAGGCGAATGTAGCCATAATTGTCTGGATATCGACGTAGACCTTCTTTTAAAATTCCAAATGCGTATAAATCATCAGCTGACTTTAGGGATGGCCATAAGGTATAGCTTATGTAGCATAAACGGACCTTCATATCTTCCTCCCCTATTTCTTCACATGTTTCGGTGAATAATTCCGTCAGAATGGATTGAAACTTTACAATATTTGTTATAAACATTTTAAGATGATCCTCTGATAACATGCACTCATAAGACAAGTCTGCAATTCTCATTTTGTAATTGTTGGACAAATCGGTTTTTCTTGCAAGTAATTCGTTAAGCTCGAAAATGCCGTTAATTGTTTTGAGTACTTCCAAAGCTGTCTCAGATCCATCTATACTTCTTAATCCAACTTCCATCATCACATCTCTGCCAATATTTTGAATTTGTCCACCGGAAGTATTATTTATGCTATTATTATTTATTTTAGCCCCGTTTGGATCCAGATGCTGCTGCGCACGTATCATTCTTTGCGTAAATGTCATTCCCTTAAAGTCAACATTGTGCTGTTTTTCAAATGTAGTCACATATTCCTCTAATCTACATCTGTCAGATTGAAACATGATTAGATCCCTACTAAACTCTTCATCCGACATTTCTAGAAATTTAGTGTGTCCCATTTCTCTCGCAATATTTAGCATAATCCAAGCCATTTCCGGTTCCAACTGGTGACGGTAATAGTCCACAAGGTACTCTGCAGCAACTGTGTTTCTAAAATTTAAACCTTGTTTCCAACACATTTCTGCCATTTTCTCATTTTCTGGTAGTCCGTCACCTTTAAGATAAAGGACCCCTAAATTTGTGGCTGCTGCTCCATGGCCATGATTCATTGCTTTTCGGTACCAAAAGGCTGCTTGATCTGTACTTTTCTCAACTCCGGTTCCCTGCTCATAGCATTTTCCTATAGCATTTTCGGCATGACAAACCCCATTATTATAGCCCAATGGAGAAAAAGTTTCAAACTGTCTTCTCTTCCTTGCATCCATTTTTGCACAACGTTTATAAATTTCCACAGCTTTTGCCGCATTTTGTGGCACTCCATGTCCACGATAATGGCAAAGTCCAAGCTTATAGGTTCCTTCCGCGAATTCTTGTTCATCAGCTTGGGTAAAGTATTTCAAGGCTTTTGCATAATTTTGGGTGACTTCCAATCCATAATAATATCTTTCACCCAAATATACAGGCTGCTTTTGGGAACCATTTAATTTAAAGGTATTTTTTAAAGTTAGAGTACGAATAGATTCGCCTTTCACGTCTCGCAATATGTCACTCACACTGAATGGCAACTGGTCACGGTTTAAGTGTGCATTTGATTTTGTGGTTATATTTAGCAGCTTGCAGGAATCCAGTTCTTGTCTTATTTGCTTTTGTACTGGGGATATGGCCAAAGCCATTTCGTAATGGCGAATCGCTTCGGATAAATTATTTTTTGCTTTGTGGCATTGCGCTTTTAAATAGTGTGCATTCCATGAAGATTTGTTAAGTTTTAGTGCTTGCTCAACGTCAAGTGTAGCTTGATCAACATGCTTTCCTTTACAAGCGCGTTTATCTTTTATGCTCAGGTGACAAGCAGCCCGTTTTTCATAAACCTTTCCAAGATTTTCTGGAGATAAACGTGGTATATTAATTGCTTCAGAATATTTTTTGAGTGCACTTTCGAAATCTTTCAATTTCATCAGTTTTTCCGCATTTTCTAAGAACACGTTTAGTCCCTCGGTATCTTCGAAAGATGAACTTGAACTAGCTTCCTCCATCAGCTTATCAATTTCACTTTCCGTCACTTCCAATATTTGCAAACTTTGTTCAAATGTTTTCAACTTTTCACTGTAGTCACTTTGCGTAAGTCTTTTGCTTTTATGATGTGCTAGATCATTTCGTAGATCTTTTAACTGACGGACAGCGTTGTTCTGTAATTTATATTTATTTCCATCACCAAAATTCAAAATCACAAGAGAAATCAGAGATATATCCCAGTCCTTTGAACTGCGGCCTTCAAGTAGTATTTTCTTTTGCAATGGTAGGGCCTTCTTGAGTATGTTTTTGCAATATTGACCGAGAAAATTCTGAATGTAACCTGGCTCATCTCTCCAGCCTTCCCCACTCTCAACTTTCCATCTATTCTTGAATACCTCACGAAGACATTTTGTGGATCTTGTTACCACATTGTCCAATTTGTAAAAGTTTTCCTCTTCTGAACTCGTGCTCATTTTAGCTGAATTGTTGGCAATATTAATATCCCAGTAATTCCTTATTATTAGCTATCAGTAAACATTGGTCCCAATTTTCTCGACAAGAATTTAACTTATTTATGCTATGCTGGTCCTCTCTTCGTATAATTTTTATTTATAAACGTGTTAGAATCAGTTTTGAACAGTTCTGATTTAAAACAAGTAATTGTTGTGAAATTATCCCTTGCCACTTGTTCTACTGTGGTGTCTGATGTGTAAAATATCACAAACAAATGGTTTAAAATAAATGTTGCTCTAAAAGTATTTTTGTTTTCACGTTTCAAAAATTTGATCTAAAATATTTACTGGAATTGCTCGAACAGCAATGTTTACGCCTTCTCGTCTTCGTTAGTATTGAACCACACAGGGCTGTTATGCATTCAAAAGAAATAAGCTTATCTACTTGCACACATGTGATATGTCACGTATGCTCGTATATTCAACTGCTTACATTCACTGGACCTGATGCGTATGTTGTAAATGCATAAAGTGCAAAGTTTCCAAGTCGTTTTAAATATCATCTGTCTATTCCTGTTCATTATAAGTATTCACTACAATGTATTTTTCTCTTTGCTTGTCTTGCAGGATTTTCTGTACATATGAATGCTTTCTTCATTTTACGATAACTTACTCTATAAAAACATACACATAGGTACTACATACATATAAGAACACCCTGAATACTTAACTGCTGTTGACTTGTCTAAATATATGCTTTGTTTCTAAAAAACTGCATGTTAATTTGTGGGATGCACTTTTATTTTGTTCGTTTGCTACTCTCATGAGATGATATGTGCACATTAAGTTCACTTTAAAAACCTACTTATACTAAGCCTTTTGCTGTAAATGCATCCACATTTAGTTCTATGGCTCGTGTTTTAATGTCGTATGGATTTTGGTCAAATACAAGGCAACAAAAATCCATTATGTAAGAAAATGTCACCGCAGTTGAAGAAAAATTCTAAAAACAGTAGCTTTGTTTACATGTAAAAAATTCTTGTGCTAGCGCGGATGCATATCAGTTCACTTATCTTTACGGCTAAATTCATTTTTGAAGATTATTTTTTTACTCATTGACAAAAGTGACGAATTGAAATTATTCTTAAGTTATATAACTTTTATCTAATTCAGTAATTTACAACTATAAAACAGAAAATTGGTTGTGTGTCAACAGTTTTTTATTCAGCCTAAAATGTCTCAACCAAAATTGGAGGAAACGAAGTGTACAATTTGTTTCAAAACATTCCAAAGCTCCAAGTACTACTTGGCCCAGCACATGCGTACTCATAACGGTGAAAATCCTTTCGAGTGCATCGATTGTAAACTCAAGTTTCGATTTCAGTCCGACCTGAACATTCACAAACGGACAGTTCATCTGGGTGAAACTTATCAGTGTGAAATCTGTCATAAAATGTTTTCTCGTCAGTCAAATTTAAATTTACACGTTAGAAATTTTCACGTTAAGGACAAAACCAAATATCATAAATGTAATTTGTGTGACAAGTTATTTGCTGCCCGTGGCAATTTACAAATCCACCTTAGTGCTCATACTGGTGAGAAACCTTTTAAATGTGAAACCTGCCATAAGACTTTTGGCTATAAATCTTGCCTTAAAATCCATGTGGACCGTTTTCACACCGACGAACGACCTTTTGTTTGTGATGCTTCTGAAGATTGCAAGAAAAGTTTCAAATCTCAACAAGAGATAAAACAACATAAGGAACGAGTGCATCCCGTAGATGGAAATAGTTTTGACTGCAAACTTTGCAATAGAACTTTTAAGTCCTTGTCGTATTTAAAAGTTCACCAAAAGGGACAACATGGAGAGAAAGGGCATATTTGTGAATTGTGTAACAAGAGATTTACTCTCAAGGAGTATTTAAAACAGCACATGCGCGTCCACACAACGGAAAAACCTTTTAAATGCAAGGAGTGCTTCAAATCATTTGGGAGTTTGGCTGCATGTATAATTCATGAGAAGCGACATTCTAGTGCAACGCCACACAAGTGTAAAGAATGTCCAAAGGAGTTTAAAACTCCAGATGATCTTCTTTCCCATCACAGCCGTCATCACTTGAAACTGAAACTCCATTTTTGTACATTTTGTGGTGAAAATAGACGTTTCGTTAAGCCTTATGAGCTTTTTGAACATTTAAGATGCCATTTGGGAGAAAAGCCACTTTTTTGTAAAAGCTGTGGTGAAGAGAGTTATACTTCAAGAATGGCAAAAGCTCATGTAAAGAAATTTCACTAGAGTTAAATTATAAGTGAATGCATTATAACAGTTTAAAAAGCATTTATCGTTTTATTCGCTGGCTAATGCAGTATTTAGATATGGTTGCTACCAAAAATATGGTTCACTCTACTAGTTTTTACGTGTTTTTCTATCAACATGTTGTACAAATCTTCGAGATAAGCTTGAACGTGTATTATAACTATTGAATCCTCGATCTTAAGTATAGCAAGTGTATTTAAAAGTACTTCGAAGTGTGTCATAGATATTGGCTTCAAACTCATTTCAATATTTAATTTAACAGAATGTATAGTTTTTTTTGCTTTCAATAAAATAATTTTTGTAGTTAAGATAAAATAAACACATGCAATAAACTGCTGTATACAGTAATATAAAGTTTACCATCGTAATAATTCACATTTTTATGACATTCAAAGTATGCTGTTAATTTCATACCAGCATCGGCAAAGTTCATGAGATTGGCATCACGCATTGTTTTAATGTTAGTAAGATAAGCAATAAATTTAAGGTTAGTTTGTCTTAATTCTTGAACATTCGTATGGCTTTTAATATAAATATCTTTATACATTAATTGAAAAATATGCCGATCAATACAAAATAATTTTACATACTCTCTTTTTCTAACATTTAAACACTTTTGCATCACGTGCCAGATAAAGGCTTTCAGGAGAAGAACTGTACGCACGTAAAATTAATATGTAAAAGCTTGTAAATACATCACGTAATTTTAAGCTTATGTATTTACAACCATCTAGATCTAGTATGCTGAATATTGACGGTAATCCTCGTATTGTGTTCCAGTGCTTAGTTTTTATATACCTGCCTTCATTATTCTGTCATACTAATTACCACCACAGGTACTTTGTTTGTAGTCAAACCACAGTGCTAAACGTATGCAAGTACTTCTTAGCCATACTTTTTAGACTGCTTATGTATCATTTAACTTTCGACTCTCTGACTTGACAATTCTAAGCTGCTGGATTGTTTTTCAATAGAGATGAGCTTGCATAAATACTTTTGTCTTCTAATTTTTACACATATTTAGTTCTCATTAGTTTAACAGAAAGCCAGTCCATTTGCAATTTATGTCCCAAAATTTCAATCAATAAAAATAGTTTCAAAATGTCGTCAAAGCCTGTCACAAAATGTTCCGTTTGTTCAAAAATACTAAGTAGCAAAAACTACTTAAAGGCTCACATGAGAACTCATACGGGTGAAACTCCGTACAAGTGCACAGAGTGTCTTCTTGAATTCCGATTTAGTTCTGAGTTGAAAAACCATGAACGACGAGTTCATCTCGGGGAAACCAATTCATGCGAAATTTGCAGTAAAACCTTCAAAAGTAAATCTTCCCTTCAAAATCACAACAAGGCTATTCATATTCTAGACAGAAGTAAATGGTCTAAATGTAAACTATGTGATAAAAAGTTTGCATCAACAAGAAGTCTTAAAAGTCATATGTTTACGCATACTGGCGAGAAGCCATACAAATGTGTCACCTGTAGTAGAACATTTGGTGGCCGTAGTGACCTCAAAAAGCACACGGATCGTGTACACACTGAAGAACGACCATTTGTATGTGACGTCACTCAAATTTGCAAGGAAAGATTTAAATCTACACAAGAAATAAAGCAACACAAGGAAAGAGTACACCCAGTGGATGGAGTTATTCATAAATGTGATAAATGCAATAAATCTTTCAAATCACCTCTTTATCTTAAATTTCATCAGAAGAGATTGCATGTATCAAAAGAAAATATTTGTAAATTGTGCAACAAGGGATTTACTACCAGTCAATACTTAAAACAGCACTTGCACACTCATACAGGGGAAAAACCTTTCAAATGCAATCAGTGCTTTAAGTCATTTGGAAGTGTGCCAGCCTTAATGATTCATGAAAAGCGGCATTCTACTGAGACACCATACAAATGTAAGGAGTGTCCGAAGGAGTTCCGAAGCCCAGATGATCTTAATTCTCACCACAGGCGACACCACTCAAAAGTTCGACTTCATTTTTGTACATTTTGTGGCGAAAATAAGCGTTATGTCAAACAATTTGAGCTCTTTGAACATTTAAGGTATCACGTGAACGAAAATTCATACTTTTGTGAGATGTGTGGAGTGGAGAGTATCACTTCTGGTAGGGCTAAAAAACATATTATTAAATTCCATCAAGATACAGTTGACATGCCTTAAGAGTAGTGCATTCTAAAAATATACCACAATTTATTTAGTTTTTATTGCTGTATATAGTGCATATATACAACAATGTCATTGTATTTGAAAGGTATTTATTGGGCTTAATAATATTTCATAATACTTTATGTTAGTTGAAGAAGTAAACGAGATAATTTATTTAATCAATTCCTTAATTAGTGATTAGTATAGAAAATAACAACTTTCATTGTACATACTCAAAAGGAAATATAAGCATAGTGTAAGTGTAGGTTTTGTTAAATTCCTTTATCACTGATTTTGGCATTAGTTAGATTTAAGCAATTAGTATAAGTTTAAAATTTAAAAGTATATGCTCTTGAATATTATTATGTAGGAATAATCAAATTAATGTGAAAGTATAATAATGAATAGTTCTGAAAGCTGTTTGCTGAAAACATATAAATGTAATTTAATCAGTCTTGAGATATATTCATAATATGTAAATTTGTTGCTGAAGTAAAAAGTAAATAAGTGAATATTTTTACGAGAAGCAGTTTGTGATTTGTAAATGTACATAACCTTTAATCTTTGTATTATAAGTTACAGAATTCAGCATTTTAAATAAAGTTTATATACTATATACATGGTCAAGTATGGATATATTCATTTCCACAAAAATATTTCTCAACCTTAAAAACTATTTGGGTGAATGCATACCTTACTTGCTCAAAACGTTAGTAAATTATCATAAAGCATAACCATTTTTATGAAGTGCAGTCACACAGGTGCGAGGATTATTTATCATTCATCAAAAGCTGACTTGTTTTATTGACGTGAAAGGTACATACTACTGTCCAAAGTGTACCTTTTTAAATCAGACCAGAATTATAAAAGTATATACTTTTGACAAACCCTTCAATATGCTCTAAACATTTGTACATAAGTATGTATGTATCTTGAGTTGCTAAGCTGAATAAAAAAATAAATATTCATATTATTTTGTCATAACACCTATTCTAAGTAAAGAATACTTCTAATGCATATGTACAAACACTAATGATTATTGTGCCTGCCTAACAAGCTGGGCAGGTACTTAAACTTGTATTAGAAGGTGATAAAATCATGCTATACTTTATACACGTTTACCTAAACAATATTATTTGGTTTGTTTAGCCACATATCTTCATTCACCTTTTGACTAAGCTGATTTTATCACCTGCTAAAATTCGTTCAAAAGTTGCATACGAAACTAGTGGATTTTTCCATAAAAATACGTTTATAATTGTTATTTTTTTGTAAATATTTAAACACTGACAGTGTTAATGGTTTCAGTGCTCTACCATACAAATGCCGGCTTACCGTTTTAAACATAAACATTTCCAAGCAAACTGAGGAAAGCGTTTTAGAAGATGTCGTCACAACTAAAACCTGTTTCCAAATGTACCATTTGTTCAACAAAATTCAGCAGCAAAAGTTACCTAAAGCAACATATGAGAACTCATATAGGTGAAACTTCTTATAAATGTACTAAATGTCGTCTTGAATTCCGAAATAATTATGCTTTGAGTCTTCACCGACGAAAGGTTCATCTTGGAGAGATTAATTCATGCAAAATTTGCAAGAAACTTTTTTGCAGCAAGTCCACTCTTAAGAAGCACAACAACGCAATCCATATTAGAGACAAAAGTACTTGGTTCAAATGTGAATTTTGTTACAAATATTTTGCTCAACTGGCAAATCTTGAAAGCCACATGGTTAGCCATACTGGTGAGAGGCCATACAGTTGTGAAATCTGCAAAAGAGACTTTAGTCAGCAAAGCTACTTAAAACATCATAAATATCGGGCACACACCGAAGAACGACAATATGTTTGCAAATACGACGCCGATTGCAAAAAGAGGTTTAAACTTCCGTGCGACTTAAAACGGCACAAGGACCTCTGCCATAAAAGTACTGTAGCTGTTCACGAATGTGATATTTGCCAAAAATTGTTCAAATCGCAACTTGGGTTATTAAGCCACAAAGCAAGACACTCAGCAGGAAAATATTTTTGTGGGCTGTGCACTCGGACATTTCCCGAAAAGACAAATTTAGAGAACCATCTACGCACTCATACTGGCGAAAAGCCGTTTAAATGTCAGCACTGCAGTAAATCTTTTACTTCTGGAATGGTGCACAAAATGCATGTGTTGACGCATTCGAGTGAAAAGAGATACAAATGCCCAGATTGTGCAAAATCATTCAAAACGCCAGTTGATCGACATTCACATCGACGTAAATATCATTTTGATATGAAAACTCGATTGCATTTCTGCATATTTTGTGGAGAAGGAAAGCGATTTGTAAAACTTTCAGAGCTATTGATGCATTATAAAATTCATTTACAAGAACGTCCATTCTTTTGTAAGATTTGCGGGAAGGAAGTTTTAACCGCTTATAGCCTAAGATCACACTATAAAACATATCATTAAGTTAAGTGTTAAAAAATTATTGTATCACAATGACTTTGAAAAGCGATTTTAATAGGAACACGATAATAAGCCAGTGGTAAATCCATAGTAAGCAATGTCCGCTCATGGTGTTTTATGTTAATAATATTAACAACCATTTGAGTATTTATATGTTGATATTTTAGCTTTTAAGTTCAACTTAATTAAAGTTATAAGCAAGATCAAAAGTTATTCGAAGTTTGCAGCAATTTGGGTATATATGCAATGTGATGTAGCTAGTTAAAAATCTAATCTCAGTTTATTTACTTAACAAAGGAAGCTTAATTGATATTGATAAATGCAACTTTTGTACGCATTTTGAAAAATTTCCTAGCAAACTTTTACAACGTGTGTTTAAAGTAAGCATATGCACCTGTGTGCATAATATAACGTATGGCTTAGTATGCATGCATGTTATAAGGTTTATTTAATACAAGTTATAACATGTGCATGAAGAGACTATGAAAAGACTCATGAAAAGATGAGGACGGGACACCGATGTATATTTGCTCAAACTGGGGATTTTCCCCATGTTATTTAAAGGTGGTTACTTTATTTCAATAGCAACAAGCGACGGTGTCCCATCCATATTTTGGCATATCGCTTTGTGCATGTGACTTCAGAGATAAATACTTTGTTTTCGGATGTCTGGTTTTTTTTACCTGTTTTAATTCCTTCTGAAAAAATGATTCTATTGAACAAAAACTGTTAACAGGAGGCATAAACTATTATTAACTTTTATAAAGTAAGAAAGGTACAAAAAATAAAATACTCCCGAAAGGTTTATGGCTGGCATTAATGCAAAAGCTATACACTTTATCAAGCTAGTATGTATGTATTTTAGTAGGGTTTCTGTATACAAATTATAAAATATGCATGTGACTTCAAAGTTAAGTACATGAAAGTAGCAAAGTGAAATGTTATAATCATCATCCAGCAAAGCTGATTTGATATGATGGTTCAAATGTATGTTGGGATGCATATTTTCAATACATATATATAAAAGAAGGAAATATAGCAGAATAACAAAGTTTGTGTGTGTTGTGGTTTGTTAGAAAACAGGTTTTAGGAAGTAATAATTTCACAGTGCATACCTATATACATGATTGTGTTGGATAAACTGGACGAGTACTTCACACCGTAATAAAATATAAGAACACCATAATAACCGACATGGCATTGATCATATTAGCATTCACTATTTGACTTTCATTCTGTCAGCTGCAAAAAATTCTTACAACCAAAGTTATAAAAGTACGACGCTATATTTTTTTTATATTAAAGTTTTTTATTGGTTTTAGTACATTACCATCAAAACCGTATTAGTTTTAAATATATAAAATTAAAATGAAAAATAATTAAATTTAAAAACTTTGGAAAGGGTTAGACTAATACAGCGTAATAAAAATGTCGTCGAAAAATACTTCATCAACAAAGTGCTCTGTTTGTTCAAAAATATTCAGTAGCAAAAACTACTTAAGAGAACATATGAGTACTCATACAGGTGAAAACCTGTATGAGTCTTACTTTCCGATTTACAACAGAATTAAAAAATCATCACCGCAAAGTTCATCTCGGAGAAGTTTATTCGTGTGACGCTTGCCACAAAACTTTTGGTAGCAAGTCTATGCTTCAAATGCACAACAAAGCAATACATATTATTACAGACAGAAGTAAGTGGCACAAGTGTAAACTTTGTGACAAAATATTCGTTTCTCAAGGAAATTTAAGAGTCCATCTGATCACCCATACTGGCGAGAAAGCTTACAAATGTGACATCTGCTGTAAACGTTTTGGTGGCAGTGGAGACCTCAAAAAGCACAACCGAGTGCACACGAAAGAACGACCATTTATTTGTGACTTTAATGAAAAATGCAACAAAAAATTCAAATCACAGCAAGAATTAAAACAGCACAAAAGAGCTTGTCATCAATCTTCTAATATTGTTCATAAATGTGGAATTTGCACGAAAATATTCAAATCTCAGTACAGTTTATCAGGTCACGTAGCCAGGCACTCTGCAAAAAAGCACGTTTGTGAACTTTGTGGTAAAGAGTTATCTAATAAAAGGAATTTGGAGCAGCACATGCGCAGTCATACTAGTGAAAAGCCATTTAAATGTCCCCAGTGTGGAAAATATTTTGCTATTAAAACAGCGCTCTCCAATCACATGTTAACACATTCTAAGGAAAGAAGATTTAAGTGCAAGGATTGCACAAAAGCTTTTAAAACATCGACTGACCGTTTCTATCATTATAAACGTTTTCACTCCGACGTGACCACCAGATCGAATTTTTGCATATTTTGTGGAGAAGGAAAACGTTTTGTAAAATTTTCAGAGCTGTTTAATCATTACAAATTCCATTTAAAGGAACGACCATTTATTTGTAGGGTTTGTGGGAAGGAACTGCTTACAGCCAGTAGCCTACGATACCACTGTAATCGATATCATTAAGTTGTGTAGTAGAAAACCATGTAAAAATGTGAAATTTTTGTTGTTAATATCTCTCTAAATTTTTACCAGAATTCTTCGTTTATCTGTAAAAAGTTTTACTTGATGACAAGAGATTTTTGTGAGTTTTTTTTGAGTAAGAGAGAAACCCCATTTTTTAGAGAACATTAAAGTTTTTACTTGCGGCGGAAACAGGAGTAAACAAAGAACGAAATTCATTTGCAAAAACGTAAAAATATGAAATTTCTTGAACGAGTTGTAAAACTTAATTGAAAATCTGGTTCAAATTTCATCAATATGTTGGTAATAGAACATTGTAACATTAAATGTTAATTTTTAGTTTAATATCACTGCAATGTTGGGCTCAGAACATGTTCATTAATTACTGTAAAATGTAAGGACAAAATAAATGTTTTAGATGATAAAAAATCCGTTTTTATGTTAGTTCATTGCATGCACGCATGCATTTTTATAGTATAAATTAGAAAGTGAAAGAAGTGTATAAATGATTTGTTTCTTGCTCTCCAGATGTACATAGTTTTAGTTTGGAGTTCTAAATGATAATATGTTTGCGCCTTGTTTTATGACTGCAATAATACCTGTGTTTCTAAGCCTCTTGATTTGGGCATCAGGTCAAAGGATTTTATGTAATTTTCTGTGTCATCAACTCTTATTTGTAAAGTTTGGAAACTTTATTATACGAATTTACAAAATTTTATAACAAAAAATATTAAGACATTTCCGTCATGAACAATATTACCATAATAGGAAAAGGGAGTAACTAGTGAAAACTTTCTTAATTCAAAATACAAATAACAGTATAGCAGTTATATAAGTTGTAATAATAAACTACGTATTTACTGAGAACTTGTCATTTGATTTTCAAAGATGTCAGTGACAAGACAGGACACACCTTCAAACTTTCTATTATATATAATGAACAATCGTTTTATATTATTTACTGATGTGAGTTTATAAAAATTTATTCATCGTGAATTTCTCAAAAAAAATCCTAACTAACCGTCAGTTTTTAATGAGCAGAACAAAATTGAAGAACGTTGGGAGATAAGCATTTAACATGTTTACCTTAAATCGTGAAAAACGATTCACAGGAAGTAAAATTGATGCTTAACTTTCATTACCTGAAAACCTGTTTACTTTGACTACTTGTTTTATCATTCTGGGTTCAATCATATATGTTACAATTATTTATAAATGCTCAACTAACATTATCATTTTAGTTTTACCAATCATGTAGCAACCTTTATGAATTTAAATTTGCATGCAAACGAATTTAATTATAATAAAGCACTTAAAACATGAATGTCGTTAGTTGTAAGGGACGAAATGAAAAATAGTTTATTACCAATTTGTCTTTTGATTAAATACATAATTATTTTGATACGTAAACCCTTGCCCTAAAAAACTTTTCATTGTGATAACGTAAAGTTTTTGTGATGAGTTTATAACGAGAATTATGACAGTTTAGTTGGTTTTTTTAATACACAAACTTCTTTGTGTAATAATATGGTATTTTTTATTTATTTAATCATTCAAGAATACTGATGTTTAAACACCTGATATTATTTTGTGACAAATCAGTCGCGTAGTAGAATAAATAGAATAAAATATTCATGTAACGCTAAATTGTAGTCTTTTTTTGAACGGCTCTATAATAAACGGTAATATATTGTTGTCACATTTTAGAAATTTGCTTTAATTTCCAGTCGCCTATCATTTTCTATGTGTACTTTATGCTTAATTGATGTACTATTTAATAAATATTCAGCTTACAAAATAATAAACGGGTTAAAAATATTCCAACATTCGCTGTTAACGCATTTCTTAAACTATCTATCAAAAAGAGAAAAAAAGCTATGTATATTTTGAGCAAAAAATGAGTGCCGTGACCAGGATTCGAACCTGGGTTATTGCGGCCACAACGCAAGGTCCTAACCACTAGACGATCACGGCGGATAGAAATAACGAGCTGTTTTGCTTCATACCATTAGTTAGTTATTTTGCAACAATGCACGCTTGGTTACAGTCGCGTAAAAACTTGTTTTATTACACTGGCAAATAATTAAGTGCATTGTTCTCATAAGCCTATGTATATTTTTTATACTAAGAATAATATATTTTTTGTTAAGAATGGTCCCCCAAAAAGTAAAAGGCATATTACTTCATGTACATGAAATAAACCAGCATTGATTTTTCCTTTTTTATTTTATTATTATTACTAAAAATTCGTTGTTGATATTTTGAAAATTTAATTAAATTGACCAGCAATATATTTCAATCATTTCGTTCAAACATGGCAGTTACTCTGACACCTTTGGTATTTATGTGTTTCCTTAAAAATATAATAAGGAAGTTATTAGAACTAAGAAAACGTTGAAAAATCGTGTTAATCCTCTTAAATAAAATCTTTTTCATTTCATATTCGAATTCTCGTTAGTCATTTAGATAATATGAGTGAAAATTTAGTATAATTATGTTGTAAATATGGTAAGATAATATATTTTGTGATTATGTTAGAACGGATGAAAACAGTGTCAGTATGATGCACCATGTGTTCGAAATTTTCAAATGTTTAAAGTAAGTTTTATTTCTTTTACACTTCGGACCAATACAGATACATATTTTCAACACGAAATTATTTACAAAAAAATCTATATATGTTTATGATAAACTACGTATGTCTCGACATTTATATTTGATGGATATGACACCTAACTACAATTACATATAAGCTTCCAGCATAAGACACGTTAGGATTATTTTATATTCAGTGTGATCATTACAATTTACAATAGCACATCTGTGATAATTTTTAAATAAGCATTACGACTGAGATGAGTTTTCAATCGTTGGACATATTCGTATTATTCTTTAAGGAGAAAACCAAAGAGCAACGACTAAAAGGTTAATTAAATAAATGTTTTCTTTTCTGAAACGTATTCAAACCCACCGGAATTATTATTGTACCAGGTTTCATGCCTCCCACGTATTTCTTGCTATACTCCACGATCAATTTTCAAAACCTAATTTCGATAGTTAAATAATTGAACAAATGTTTGGAACGTTGTCCAAATTTTTTTGGCTTGTGCATGCTCAGATAATTGTGTCTTAAAATTTAATAATAACCTCATTCTATTTATTGGACTGCACAAAGGGTCTTTTATTAACTAAATATTTCTAATCTGTTTTGCGCATTGACAAAAACACACACACACAACCCCCTTAGCATTTCACGAACCAAAATATTTTGCGTGTAGAAAGGTATTAATGTATTGATGCATGCAAAAACCATTCCTTATTTATTTAAACAAGTTATAAATGGTATGTTATTGTCCTATAAAAACTTGTCTGTCACCATTTGAATTAGACGCTTTACATTAGACTTTTATATGAAAAATGAATTAATAAAAAGGAAATGCTTTTAGCAACACAAATTTCGTTTGAATGTGTGCTACTGAAAATTTAAACGGCAATTTTCTTACTTAGCTGTTGGCATATTTTGGGTTTTTTCCTACTCAATGTGAAGAACAAAAATACAATAATGATTTCTCCCAAAAATTCCAATAACGCGATTTGGTACCTCTTATTCAGGACATGATAAGTATAACGGACAAAGACCAATACACATGCAGCACTTTTGCACAAACAAGACGTTCTCCTACCATAGAGGGTCAGTATGCAGCTATTATAGTTCAAATTATAAACATGATCAATTATATTGTTAAAAAGACTACTACACGAAAAAGTTTCAAAAAACAATTTCATTAAAGATAAACTTTACATTTGTGGGTTCACATCGTAAGTTTTTTTTTAAACCGCAACCTGATATATTTTTTGTCCATCGTAAGTTTAACCTATAATTTCAAATTGACAAACTGAATAAGAAAATTTCTTGGAACGATCTATTATGAAAACCTCAACGTTGCCTGCATTATAAAAGTAACTGAGAAGCTCTTCAACTTTTTATCAAAGTAAGCTCTGGTTATCCTGTGCTTTGAAATGCGTAAGTACATTAATTTTATCCAGCTTTTTGCATTGTGTGGGGCTTTTGTGACAGAAAAACTAACTTCTTGCACAATAATTAGTATATTTGAAATGAATTCGGTTCTCCATGAGCAAGTTCCAGGAAACGCTATAGTTTCCCAAGAAGAGAACATGTCTAATACCTGGATTTTATTTGATCTGCCGACTTTGCTTAACAATAGCATTTCAGACCCGGATACAGATGACGAAAATATCGAAAGCTACAAGTTTTACAAAAGTTTAGGTAATACAAATCACCACGAACCCGGATTCTGTATTATTATAGTTTTATACACAAAAACTGAAAATTCCACATCACTTGCGATAGAAAATTCCGGTTTTGCTCATTCTGAAACAGTTGTGTTTTTACTAGTCCAGAATGAGATGATAGATATAACAGAACTTTCAATAACCTCCATTTTTACATATTCACTAAATTCTGCAGGCTATCAGTTTTATTGTAAGTTTTGCAGCAAAAAAATAACTGTTTTAAACGGCACATTTGTTTCAATGTACGAAATGCTTCAAGAAAAATTGTCCTTAAACGGAAAAGGCTTTCGTGCATTTTGGTATCCAGTTGTGGGTGAGAATGACCTTGTGAATGAAGCATTGCAAAATTCATTTTGTTTAACAAATCAAAGAGAGTTGTACTACAGCAATGTAGATCGTTGTGTTGCCGGACATGTTAGCGGAATGCTTACTGCAGCAAAAATACTTAATGTTTCATTTGAAACTGCAAGATACTCTGACGACGATGAGGAATCTAAAAACCATATCAACTTGTTTTGGCTACCCATGCAATTATCTATACTTCCAAAAAATAGGCTTACTGTTGGATCAAAAATTAAATTGATAGCTCAAGCTCAAGTGGCTGTAATGTATTGTAAGACGATAAAAGAAACGCATGTTTTTAAAAATCAGCCTCATCGATTCTTGACATTACTGGATCACAGTATATGGATAGCAATGACTGCTGTCATATTCACATATGGGTTTATATGCAAAAGCTGGTGTCGCGCGATAGATTTGGTTTGGCTTTTTATCGGAAAACCACTAACACAACCGCATAATAGACTACTTATTTCTCTATATTTAGTTGCGTTTATTTGGTTGTCATCAATTTATAGCGCGGTTTTCAACACAGAATTTCTTTTTGTTCAATTACCAAGTTCATTTGTCGATTTGGCTAAACAAGGATTCAAATTTCAACCTTACACGAAAAATATGTTGGATGTTGCTATACTGACCGCTCCAAAATTGTATATTAAGTCTATAACCAAATGCTTTGGATTGACGCATATATCGGAAATTATGTCGAAAGAATTTGGCTTTGCCGGGGAAGGTAAACTAGAAAGAGTGGTGAGGGATATGGCAAATAAAAAAGTTTTGGGGATAGGTAGCAAAGGAACGCAAATTTTTTCTTCAACATATTCTCTGTCATTATTACTGTCTATAGTAGATACTGCAATAATTGAGAAACAATACGTTTGTAGCACGATGATTGCCACTCAGGAAGTTATTCCCGAAATGCGTATTGGGTATTTGACATGGGGACCTTTGTCTAGTTCTTTGGATGTGCTCTTCACTCGCCTTGATGAAAGTGGAATAGTTTCACGAATTCAAAATTTGGTGACGTTTATGCGATTTTTAAGACTTTCTGTAGGATGGACAACTTTAAGTGACAGTCTTGAGGTGGCGACAGCGTTAGAAATGAACTCGCCTTTAGGACAAGCATGTATAGTGCAAATAATCAGTTCTGCGATAATCTTTAGTTGCTTTTTGTTAGTACATCTAGTTTTTTGCTTTCAGCTTGTTTTACTGAAATTCCACAAATATTCGCAAAAATCGTTCAAGGAGTCTACATGTGCATTACAACGTAAAGCATTGGATCGTGCTAGTGTGGTTTCTTCTGCTATTTAATAGTTTAATGCTGTATTGTATTTAAATTAACTAGCAAGCCTTCATTTCTACTATTTTCTCCAAATTTAACATTATGTACTGTTACACAAATAAGTCGATTTTGAATTCTGTTCATTTAAATTCAGACCATGGCTGGCATGGCCAATGCTGCACTTAATGAATAGCTAATATTTTGTAATTCTAGGGGATAATACAAAAGCCAAGTAAACCAATCTTCGAGAAAAAATCTCAACACTGCAAAGGGTCTCGTATTGATCAATACCACATAAATAATAAAGTGTTTCCCGGATTCCTAATACTCACTAATGCAACCGTTATTACTGATGTTAAGCGACACTTTAAACATCAACACCACCAAATATTTCAAATTGTAATATCTCTGTCCAGCCTTTCAGATGCTTCATAAAAACAACATTATATGTTTTCGTAATAGCAAAATTCTTGGAACACACTTTTCATGTTCAAAAACCTCCAATCTCCACCTACATTTTCTCTAGTTGATGGCCAACTCCGCGTAGTTGTTGTAAGGTATGGGAAAGGTATTCCTACCGAAGACAATTGTAAAATATAGAATCAAATTTAATTAAAATTTTACAAGTAGTTCCAAAACATCGATACGCTAAACATCCAGAAATACATGTTCACCTGAAAAGTTAGACTATGACGTATGTATCACACTGGGAATGTGTTTTGTTGGTCAAAGTCACCTCAGTCGTTCTTTAACGAATATAATATACCCTTGCCTATAAACATTAGTGTATGCATATTAAGTCCGAAGGTTATATTTAGTCAGTGCTCTACCGCCGGTTTTCTAGTGTGAAATATTCAACGACATTATTTTTCAATTCAATTGTAGGTTCAATTTAAACAGACGTACAATATAGATCAAAGCTAATACATACACATAACACGGTGAATAGTCCGTCGGAATTTTGAAGTCCGTTGGGAAATTTTGTTGTGTGGAGACAATTATTAAATATTGCCTTTCATACGAACTAAGTCCATAATAAAAATTAGTGTAATCATTTCAACGTCTCGTAAATAAAGTGCAGGTTTTAATACATAAAGGTAATTTTCGAAAGAAAGCTTGCTGAATTCTGTAATCAGGCATATATTCTAAAATGTTGCTTCAAACAGGAATAATATACGAATTGCGTCAAATAATTTATCTAGTTGGAAGTTGGAATATAATACCACTCCGGTATCCGTATCATCTTGAAGTTAATTGTGGAAAACAACTTCACAAATTTAGAGTAAATCCGTCCTTTCTGAAATTTGACTGGATATGGCTCTGTTTCATTTTACTAGTTGCTGCAATATTAGGAACTATTAGAGCTCATCTTGATACAACTACAGTTTTTGATAGAGCAGCTGTCCTATTTTTCGTGTTTTATGCTCTATTGTTTCTTTTAACCACTTACGTTCATAGAGTTGAAGCAAACAATTTTTGTTATTTTATTAACCAACTAATTAAACTCGAAACTATGAATACGGTCAACCAAAATTGTAAAACCAATCAAAATATTCCAAACAAAAAGGATCGTCACTCTCAAATAGTCTCGTTTGTTTCGAAATTATTCACATTTGCTCTTTTAGCTCACAGCGTACTTTACGCAATAAGTTGTGGAATATTGCCGGAAGTTCCTTGGAATTTAGTGCCCTCATATTTATATAAAATGTTTAGTGCCGATAAAACTACTTCTCTGTCGGTTGAACTTTTAAAACGCTGTTTGCTTACCTTGTATTTGTACATTTCAATGAGAATCATCACGAATTCCGCCACGATAAATATCGTCGTTAACTTTTTTATTCCAACTTACTGGTTTTGTTCAAGTTTAAAAACGATTCAAGACAAAATTTCACATGCTCGTTCTCACGACCAACTTGTAAACTACATTAATATGTACCGACATATCAATATAATTTGCATAATTTATAACAGCATTCATCGCAAATCAATCGTTCTAGCAATGATCCTCGGTTCAATTGTCTGTTTTGCAACTCCAGCGTTTATATTAATATCTCGAACCCGTCAGATATATTTTAGTGCTGTAATTATATTTGTGAATTTATTAGAGGTTGGTGTAGCATTAACACTAATTAGTTTTTACTTTGCAGCAATATTTAACAAAATAAGTTTGAAAACGTTATCTAAGTTTAAAAAGAGTGTGGTCCTTAGGCCAAAAACTTCCGATGTAAGAGCATCTGGTCTAGGTTCGCATCCTTTTAGTCATAAAGTTATTAGTCGAAATTTGTCTTCATTGCCTTCATTAAAAATTCGATTTTTACACTCAAATTATTTTGAACAATTAACGCCACTGATATTTTTCAGATTTTCGCTTCGATTGGCCATTAATCTAACATTACTTGAGCAATAACAGAAGTCTTTGTCAAATACCATAAAATATAAAGCATGGACTAAAAACTCTACAGTTATTGATTATTTGTAAACTTTTAGTAGCATAGCGTCAAATGCTGCTCGCAACATTCCGCATTCAAAAACACGACACACCAATGGATAATATTTGATTATAGAATACATGCAAAAGTTTAGTTTACACAAGGCAAAACGATATGTAAGTGGTGTATTTATAACATAAGTAGTATAATGAAAATTATTTTAAATGTATGTCTGTTTATTAGTAAAGTTGTTTTGTTATCGGCTATATACCAATGAGGTTGTTTAATGGGAAATAAAAACAAAATAACAAATGTAATTAAATAAAGGTTTACTCCAGTCGAATTCGTGTTTTTATTTTAAGTCAACTTACAAAGAACAGCACAAAGCAAAACAAAATTTAAGCCAGCCTAAATACATTAAAATATGTGTATTTTTAGTTTACATGGATGCAGTTTGAAATTCTAGCCTGGTCTCTTTCAAAACTGTTTTTATAAAATAATAAGTTTCATAAGTGAAGGTTTAATCTTCTATTTCATAAGCTTGAAGATAAATGTTTATATTATGCTAAATTAATGAGCATATTTACTCGATCAAAAAAGGTAACCCATATTATAAAAAATAGTTGGTCATGTTTACTCGTGGTAACTAAAATATTACAAGCATAACTTTTCATATAAACGGCTATTAAACTCTATATTTAGACGTAATGTATGCAAAACATATTAACATTTTCCTCACTTGATTAAACAAAAGGTCCTGAATATTTTATTCTTTGCTGGAACATATAACATCACCCACTTAATTTACCCAAGTAATTTTGAATTATTAAGCTGTGGAATTTTCCCAACAAGTTTTACGTATAATTTGGTCACTTCCGATATATGATTCACCAAAATATTGAATAGTCACTTTGGTTGACCTCTGAGCTTTTGTCCACGTTATTCACTGTCAGTTGATATGGTCATTCGATTCGTTGCAGCTCACCAAGCATCACAGAAATACAAAAAATAAAAATGTTAGTCTGTACAAACCTTATATTCGATTTACAACAAGTTTCTAGACTTGTTGGAAATAAGAATCTACTTCCATTTGAGTACCCATACCAAGTCAACATTAATAAAAAGGAAAATATTCATAACGTTTCCGTCAATTCAGGGTTCTTGAAAAACGATTGGTTTTACCAAAGCGTTCTACTAATTATAGCAGCAACTCTTGGAAGCTACAAAGCCTTGTTTGAAACCACTTCTCTATTCGACAGATTCGTTACTTTGTTTTTTGTGTTTTTTGGAATATATTTCCTTATTCAAACTTGTTTTCATAAAAAAGAAGCGAAAAACTTTTCCAATTTTCTGAATCGTTTAAATGCTTTTGAGGCTCAAATATTTGATAACTTTGCTGATAATCAATACTATCGTTATGAGCGTTTATACTGGGAAAATGATAAAACTCGAACTTTTGTAAAGCACGCTTCCCGGCTTATGGCAATTTCTTTACGGAACCATAGTTTACTACATGCTTTGTCATGTGCTGTGGTTCCCAACGTTTCTTGGAACATAGTGCCATTAGTAATTTTGAATTGCTTTACTATAAATACTGACTACAAATTCGTGCTAATTATATTAGAACTTTTTAAACGTGTCATTATATTTCTTTATATTTACATCACATTAAGAATATACACAAACTCTGCTACAATTAACATGTTAACATGCATGTTTATCCCTACATTTTGCCTAAGTGCATCCTTAAAAGTTTTACAGAGAAAGTTGGCCTTTTCAAAATCGTCTGAAAATCTACTTAGGACTGTGCAACAATATGAACAACTACAGCTCCTTTGCACCATTTACAACAATATAAGTCGAAGGGTTTTAGTGCCGGTTTTAATATTTGGTGGAATAGTATGCTTTTCCGTGCCTGCATTTATTTTAATTTCAGGCTCATCATCAATTCACTTCAGTGCGATTATAATTTTTGCAAATTTAATGATAATGGGTATTGCTACTATTCTGGTTTGCTTTTATTTTGCAGCGATACTAAATAAAATGAGTGTTTTTACATTGGCTAAATTTAGAAGAAGTTTAGTGTACTCGAAAAATGGAACTTCAGGATTTAAAGGGTTAGCATTACTGCATGAGTTGTCTCGAAGAAGACAAATTAGAAAATGTTTGCGTTCAATGAGCCCTCTGAAAATCAAGTTTTTATATTGTAATTATTTTGATCGTGCGACTCCGTTTATGTTTTTCAAATTGTCTTTAAGACTAGCCATACATCTTACGCTAATAAATCAATAAATTGTTGTTGAAATCATATCGTTTGTAAATATTAAAATATATTTTAGAAAAATATTCTAAATTATGTAAATTAAAACTTTTATTGTTTAACTGTCACAGTTTTGCGCAATTTTTTTTACTACATTTTAAATGTTAAATTTCAAAGTAAAAATAATTTGTTCAAAAAATTTCTTTCGGTCTAATGTTAAGTATGCAAATGAGCGAGGCCCATTTATTATATTCGCATCAATAATTTTCGTAGCAAAACTCTATCATGTCAGATACAGACAGTTATAAATATAATGGACTTAAGTGTATAAGATGGTAATCAAGTATATCAAAGAAAAAAAATATTGGTTTCATGACAATTATATGTATGCGGTTTTTGACACAAAAATGGATTAGAGTGGAACAATTTATTTTAGAAAAAATAAAGATAAAAAGATATCCTCTTTCAGCAACTTAAAAACATGTTTTACTACACATGTCCATGGCCACTACGAAATGATTTTTTTTCAATTACACCATATTGATCAGTTCGGATTGAAACATTACGATAGCAAAGTTGTCATGTAATATGTGTTAGTATGTTTTTCTCTGACAACTAAATAAGTCTTGTTATTGATCGAAACTAATTGCAAATACGTTTTTGTTAGCTTTATTTTATGTATAGGATATTTTTATTCTTATCGATTCTACAAAATGCCTTTTAAATATTCTAAACACGTGCACTTATCTATGCTTGACAATTGGAATAATATAATTCAAACCTGTAAAATTTGTATACTTTTTAAGACACTTCAATACAATGGTCAATGCAATCTTAATACATAAATGGCAAACCATTGTACTAACTAAAAACCTATCATGTCAACTTATAAAAGAACTATTTTTAAGCCATCAATGGTACACGCATTACATAAATCTGTCCAATTAAAAACTGTTTGATAAGGTTAAAAATAGGATCAAAGGCCCAAATTCAAAATGGTATTACAATACATTGTAAAATGGCGAATTAGGAATGCTTAAAAATAAATTTGCCTCAATAACTAGTCTTTAATGCGCCCATTCAAAATTTAAACGGTAAATTTATTTATTTTGAATTAAAAAATAAATGGGGTTTTACACTAATCCTTAGTCATTTCCTCCATTTATTGTTGCAAAGCTCCATGTTAAGCCAAGACCAATATTAAGCCATTATCTCCAATTTTGCACACAAGATAAATGAAGTATTCCATTCTTCCAAAAAGTACCCGGAAGACCCATTGTTGGTTTTATCTAAAGTAGCCAAATTTCTGTATGTATTTAAAAACTTAATGTATTGGTTTCATAAATAAATTGAAATAACTATATTTATAAAAACGTCATCGTAGTTAAAAAGCCGCAACATTATGTTATCTAACTACAATATATATTTGCGCAACAAAAAACTCCGAACATTTAATAAAATATTGTTTTTTGCACATATCGTATCCAAACCTGGCATCAATATAAAAGTCTATGTTAACAACCAACATCTTTTACCATGAAACTCACTTCAAAACCCGATTCAAAATGAAATCTTTGGCTCAGTTCCATATTTATTTACTTTCCACAATGTTTTATATACTCGTGCACTATTTTACTACCACTTTATGCACCAATATACCACAAAACTTATCCATTCAGCCAGACGAAAAATTCGAAACCTTTGAAGACTGTCTTTTAATCTGGAAACAGTTCAAAACACGTGCACAAAACTCGAAATTTAACGAGTATACAACTTTTCACCAACTACACACATCAATATTCCAAGAGTCTCCATATATTTTTAAATATGGCTCAGCTAAAGTAAATCTTGGCTCCTCTAAAAAGCTCAACATCTCCACTTTGATACCGGATCCACCACAAATTACACATTACTTAAAATGCCATGTCATATTTCATGAAATACAACTAGGTAAACTAAATCCAAACATAGTTTGGTATGGAGAAAGTGATCCTAGCGTGGTTATCTACTTTTCAAATCAAGTTGAAAAAACAACTACACAAATTTTAACATTTCTCAATAAAAACCTTGGTAAGTTAAACTATTCTGGACTACCAATGTTTGTTGATCATGAACTTAAGTTGAAAATGCTTTGCTACCAATGCAATAGTGAAAGTACCGAAGTATCTGTACCACCACATATTTCACAAATTGTCCAAATTGCTAGCTTCTGGCGTCGAAAGGTCCAAAAACATCTAAACGGGATGAAAATAATCAGTGTAAACGGCAACTGGAATGTATCCTCCTGCACCAAACAAAACGATCGTTTAAACCTTCAATCAAATCAATTAGTGGTTCAATCAATAGACAAAACCTTTTGCGAGTTACAATCTAGGTTAAATGTCACGTTCTCTATAGTTCCTTTTCGATCGCTTAGTTCAGGGGACCTTACAACATCGCTTGATTTGAGTGCAACCATTTTAACTGCAATTAGTATTGCAAGAAGTCAACGTTTCAAAGTCGAATTTTTACTACCGACCATGAGGACAACCAATTATGCTTACATAATTGTAACGGATAGCACCTCTAAAAACAATATAAATGCAATAACCCAACCATTTCATATCTATGCCTGGTTGGCAATAATTGGTACAATTTTCATTATGCCCATTGCATTTATTATAACAACAACCAAAAGTTTATCATTGTCAAACTTTACGCCCCAGCAATATTGGAATTGGACATTTCTTACTTTAGCTTCAGTAGTGGATCAATGTAACGACGAGGTTGGTCATTTCTTCAAAAACTGGCAATCTGCAGGTTTGTGGATCCTGTGGAATTTCTTTTCGTTACTAATATCAAATTGTTACGATGGCCAACTTTATTCATTCTTGGCAATGGAAAGCTATCCAGATGTACCAAACACTTTGAAGGAATTAGCAATATCTGATTTGCCCATCGTAACAGTATCACCAATTAGGCTACATTTAAACCGAACGTTCGTTATTGATTCGGTATTTCGACGTCTTTTGGCTCCAAGAAAAAATATTGATGTGAAAGGCGGAGGTGTAAGTAGTCACGTTGAAAAAGTTCCAAAATATTACGATAGTTTAGCTTCAAAGTTGAATTTTATTTCTGCCTATGGAAAACTGATGTCCGTAGTTTATAGCGAGATATTAAATTTTACAAAAACAATTCAACCCAGAGACAGTGGTTTCGTGTTTATGGACTCGGATACATTTGTTAAAGTTTTGGATCCGATTTTTGATATAACTAGAAACATGAAAGTTATTGCGAGAGAAGATATAGAAAACTTTAATTCATATCAGGGCTGGCTTTTACGAAAATATGTTGCGTACAACAAAATTGGGTGGATACTCTGGCAAATAAATGAAGGGGGATTGCATGATCTTTGGGAGTACCATACGAGAATACGTTTACAGTGTAAAATAGCAAGAAGTATGGCACATAAAAAGAAAAGCGTAAATAGTTTGGCGTATATGATACACAACAAGAAAAGTAAAGGTGTAAGATTAGCAACGACTTGGGAAGAAAATCCGCAACCCATGTCATTTTCTATGATTTGGGGTGTGTTAAAATTTTGTTTAATTGTAATTGGAGTTTCAGTTTGTGTCATTATCGGAGAAAATATTTACTATACAATTAAACTCAGTAGAAACAAGGATCAAAGTTTTAAACGAAACGTCCAAGGTTTTACCAGAGTAATTACATGTTCGGAAGTTTACAGCTCAAAGAGACTTGGGTAAAGATTGAAGTAATTTTGGGAGCCCTTTAATTTTTGACTTTCTTTTATTCACCCTTGGACGCTGCAGTATATGAACTTAGGCCAATAAATGGTATATCATGCTTCGTAAATAATTAACCAATACGATCACAACAAGAGAGATAGTTGAATATTTTTAGGCACCACAATTTATAAAACATAATTCATTCTAATATATAGAATATTCGTTGTAAATATAGATCTGCATATAAATAACCCTTTAATTTAGCACTTGTATGTTTACTGTTCTTCAAGATTTTACATGGATCGCTTAGAAAGTCCGGAAAATATTCTGATGTAGATGAAATTGTTTATACAATGCCAGAACTATTTTATTACTGAAAAGTAAATGTGCCATCCTTTACAGTAAATACTTTAGCCATTTTTACGTATCTCTAATGCAGGTTTGCTTAAATTCTAGCCCAAATTTATTAATAGATCAGAATTCAATACGAGCAACAAAGACGTTTTTGCAACCAAACCTAGCATGTCGATCTAATGCTCTAGTAATATTTGTTTTTCTGATTGGAGGAGTAAATGTTTTGTGAAATGTTGAGAAGTGTGATGTGATTCGCCGGACTAGTTCATGAATATTGTGTTGAAAAACAAGAAAACATGATGACAAAGAAAAGTTGTCCACAAAAATAATATTGGTTATTGATATATAATTTTAAAATCACAAAAAACCTTAAAACAACTCTTGTTGTTGTAATATATATTTTTGCTTGGAATTTTTTTGATTTGTTATGCTAAATCCATGGTAAATATATATGCTAATAGGGATATTTCTCAACATCAATACCAGTTTTTATTGCACAATTGAATTTTGGTTAAATATGCATATAAATCGTTACATAGCACAATAAATTACGGAAGAACGTCAAACGATATAGGTATCACGGTAATATAAATAATTAAATAATTCAGGTTGTTCCTCATACTTTTTTGACACATTGATATTATTATTAATTAATTTCGCATGAGGATTTGAAATAAATGGTAATAGTCTATAAATGTTTGATAAACATGATGGATTTTGATTATAAAACTTGTAAGGTGCATCCTTTCCTATGTTAATATTCCAGCCTAGCTTAACTTCTGGTTGCAATCTTTCCATTCTGCGTTAAATAGATTCCAGGAATGAAGTAAATACGTTACGAAAAAAGTTTGTCTGCTGAAATTTATAGCTTGACAAATTATTGACAGTTTTGATAATTTTAGACAGAATATAAAAATGTTACATCCGAACAAAAATATTTCGTCGCGTAATCAATAAATCAACACATTATGCTTGATTTTTTCATCCTCGTGTACTGTTTTAAAGCCCGTGGAGGTGAGCGGTTCAGTTATCATAGAACTTGAAACAGTTAAATTTCCTAATTTCGAAAGTTTTTTGTACTAAATCTTTATATTAAACCAGGATCGAAATCTTAAACGAGACGTTAACAGTTTAACCCGACTAATTAAGTATTCGGATGTTTACATCACTAATCGTTAAAGACTTAGATAAACATGTAAACGAAGTCAGACCTCATTTTACCTTATGTTGATAATGATATTGACTTTATTAAAGTGCTAATGTAGTGACAGCAATGTAATAAAATACTGATTTATATAGTTGTTTTAAGTAAATAATTATATAAAAGTAATTTCCGGACTATATTTTTTTTGACTATTTATTGTTTGTTCTTTCGACACTGTATTTTATGACCTAGAGTAAATACTTGTGTATCAAGCTTTGTAAATAAAATCAAATATATTTCTAGGTACAGCAAGAAGTTTAGAAATACAGCTTAAAACTATATGATTTATTCATTGTACGTATGCATATGTGTAACGACACTCTGTATTAATATGTTACTAAAGATGTTTGCAACATTTATTTTTGACTGCTGTTTATGTTAAAAAAGAAAAATGTACGAAAACGGAAGCATTAAATTCGTTAAGCATTTATACTAGTATTTGGAAATTTGTGAAATTTAAACCAATTTTTATTCAGCTTTAGTACATCAACATGCATTTAGAATTATGAGTTTTCGAAAAGTTTGTATGCGTACTTTTTGGTCAAAACATTCTATTTGTATTAGTTAAGCAAGCTATTTTCTTTATTTACTGACCAATAAAACCTTCTCTATATACCGCCTTTAAGGAAAACTTAGCATATATTAAACTTGTAGAAATTCCCAAGCAAAGAATCTACGCATTTCAGTCTCACTTTCTCGTGTTATTATGCTAGCATATAAGCACATAATTCTTGATTATGATAGATAAAGACTTATTTGACTTTTAGATGACTATGGATGACCTCTTAGACAAACTTATTCACAAACCGTTCATCTTCCAGTAATAAAGCAAACACATAAACAAGAACAGTACACGATAAAGGTTTCACGGCGTTCTAGACAAGTAAATAATTCCGGCAGTTTTGTTGATATTTTTTGATGTATTGACCTTATTATTTCACATGAACATTTGAATTACAAAGCGGCAAAACCTAAATGATGATTATATTTATTCTATTGAAACATGCGAAGTGTTGTGCTCTGTTGTTCTTCCTTACCCATGTTCACTTCTCAGCTTCTGGTAGTTTCCTGTGATACACAGAAAAACTTTTTTTCTGCGTTAGCTAGATTAGTAGATTAAATTAATTACGTTTTAAGCAAATAAGTTTAAAGTAGTTCCCTATAAGACGAATATTGGTAACCTTTAAGCCAAATATGTTTACAAATCGTTATGTAGCACAAAAATAAAGATGAACATTACACGATAAAGGTTTCACGGTGTTGTCAACAATTAAATAATTCAGGTAGCTTCGCTGATGATACTTTTTTGACATTTTGATATTATCATCGATTTATTTATTTATAAACTTTTTGAGGCTTTGTGCTATGTTGTATATCCTTTCCCATGTTTGACTTCCAGCTCAGCTAAGCTTTCGATTGTATCCAATGATATAGAGAAAACTGCTTTCCCATTCTGCGTTAAGCAGATTTGCGAATTCAAGTACATAAGTTATGAAAAATATTTGTCTACTGAAATTTATAGCTAGACAAATGATTGACATTTTTGATAATTTTAGGCAGAAATTCAAAATCTTATATACGTATAATATTTCATCATGTAACCAATACTTCAACAGGCCAGGTTTTATTTTAAACTCGTGTACTGTTCCAAAGCCCGTGGTGGTGAGCAGTTCAGTGATAAATTTGAGACCATAAAACTTACAAATTTACAACCATCTTCAATTTTTTTTGTTACCGATCATAAACCCATAAATAAACCATTCAAAATGTCCGAGATCGAGAAAAATTACGGAACTAACCTAAAAATTTCCGGTCCACTTCAAGTAATTCCATTAGAATGGTTTTCTCCAAAATTACCATCATATTCAGACAAACTTTTACGACCCATTAGGGATAAAATTAAAATACGAAACCTAAAAATAAAATCGTATGTATTCATGGCAACCACAGTTGTGCTCATGTTTCAAGGAGCGCACAGCTTACAATCATATACCGATTAACTAAGCGATCAGTTGGTTGTCCTTGGTTTAATTCTAGTCATATTGGTCATGGCCACATTTCAGTTATATTTTTCTCGAAAAAATAATTTGGAATTGGCAGAGCTTATAAATGGGCTCATTCAGTTTGACCGGCTGTATCCTAAGCGTCAGAAGAAGTTTAGAGAAATGTCAATATACGAACTTTTTAGTGTGTTGACTCCAAAAGTAGGGTTGTCATGGCAGGCTACGACTTCGATCGGAGTAGTATTTGGACTTCATTGGAATAACCCATGGAAAATTACATTGGCGGGATACTGGTTAATACCAAAATCGACATGCATTCAAAATACAACACTTTCATGTATTAACTTGGTCACTTGCAGATTAGCTGTAATGATTTTTAACTTTTGGAACTGGGCGTTTATTGTTGGTGCTCCTACATTTGTCTATGTTGTACTACATACCTTATGCATTTTAGCGAGTATTAGGAATATACAAATGTGAGTCAATAATTATTTTAATGATTACTCATTTTAAATCCTAAACAATACTAATACTATATTTTGTATGGTTGCAGGTTTGCTGACATATGTATCACGGGTGTTCGAAGGATTTCAATATATAAAAGGGCGAGTATCTTTCGACATGTACAGCTTTTGATTACCTTGCTAAATAAATTGCAGAAAGGTCCAGCAATGCTTGTGCTAATAGCAGCTCCTATATTTGAATGTGCATTGTCATTGCCAACTGTCATCAGAGCTAGCAATGCTGATATTGGATTTCAAGCCACACTTTTGCTTGTACCTGCATACAGTTATTTTGCAATTCTGATAATAATTGGACAAATGGCTATCGTCTTCAGTACCTCGACCGAAAGTCTACAAAATATCAAAAAAGAAACCAATGTCTTCTTGTCATGTAAGGACAAAAAATCGGAAAAAAAGTTTTATAAGTCATGTCCTTCGCTAAAAATTATGATTGGTGGAATGAACTTTGTTGACACATTTACAACACTGAATTGTCTACTATGTTCTTTAAATTTCAGTGTAAATGTTTTGCTGCTTGGTTAAAAAAATGTCTAGACCTACTTAAGTTAGCATATGTCATTGTGTTTAAAGTTATGTGACAAAATCGGGGTAAATGTATAAAAGTTTAAGTCAGTCTTCTATGGTTACTTAAGTTTATTTTGATAAATTATTTATAAAAATTTGTCTGCCCACAAAACCCCATTTTTATGAATGATGGACATGCCTCAAATTTCCAGACAGTTATGCGAAAAGTCGAAACTTTTGAATGACGTTCTTATGATACCTTTGAAATTGGTATTATAGTTTCATGAAAGCTAACGTTTCGGTGGCAATAAATACTAAAAGTTTAAACAATATTATAAAAAACAGTCGGATTGAAAATTAATTAAATGCACATCTGACGTATTTTAATTCTACATAATATGGCACGTGGTTTCTCTCTTATTCTGGAGTTGTTGGAATGCTTTTAATGTAAAAAATCATTTATTATTATCTCACTATGATTATGCTTACACAAAGTAAACCTGCGTATAATATTTCTGTAATTTTTAAACGTTTGAGTTTTAGTCGACTCAAAGTAATACGTTTGATTGCAATCGTGTAGCCAAACCAGTGGCAGTTTTTATCACTAACTTTCACGCTAAAGAAATTCCTGTGAAAAAATAAGTGATTTGAAAGTCTCCGATTCTGAACAAAGAAGCTTTTAAGTATGTTACTTACAAACGGTTGTAAACACAAGCTTTGAAAGCTTATTTACTAGTCCGCCTATCATGCCTATACTTTCTTTGTATAATAATGTTGATTCGATGTTAGGTTAATTATGTATGATAAATATAACATCAGCACTATTGTATGAATTGTTTTCGTCTCGGTCTTTTACAATAACATAAATTAATCACAAAATGAATGCAAAGTATAAACGAAGACTCTTTATTGTAAATTATTGTCTACTAGTTTTGTCCTCAATAATAAGAAGCGTGAACATCCGAATCTTACTTGATGAAGACGAAGACGCGTTTGCATACTAAGCAAATCATACCACGATATGCTGTAGTAGTAGCTTATTTTTTAACTCAGTGTACAAGAAGTAAATGTTGAAACAGATGAACTTTTGTTTTTAAATATGCGAATTTAATAATGTTACAGAATTGTCTACGTTCGTCAAATATTATTTAGCAGTTTCGTATTTAAATGTATAAATCATGCCTGGAAATTTACATTATCTTTGCATTTTACCATAATATAGTAAAATAAAAACTATTGTAATAATGGAGCACGACAACAGTGTAATGAATATTGTGAAAAAATGCAATAACAGCCGTGCTTTTGGCACTTCTCTCAAATTAGTCACTGAACCTACCTTCGTAGCCATGCGACCACAACACATTAAATTGTTGATTTTTTGAAAAGCATATTTGTACTTTGAAAGTTTTTTTCTATCATGGAAGTGTCCAACCTACTTAAAAGGTACATTTAAAGTTGACTTTATGGATAATCCTGCTGAATTATAGTGAACTCATGGTATTCCGATACATCCAAATTTTTAATGACTTGCAAATTACAAACACAAATTTAAGTTCGCCATTACATTTTCATCTGTACAAAAGCACGAGTAAGAGACGTTTAATTCCCTATTTCTAGCGTATAATCGGTATAAGGAAAAAGTGCAACTGCAATTTGCTGAAAAGGTAGCTATAATGTTGTCACGCAAAATGATGATACTGAAATAAGAATGCAAGTCATGCAATCACACATACATCACATCGTATGTATTTATATATGCATCATTTACTTCATGCAATACATTCATTGTACATTTTACCAGCACCTTGAAACATTGCAATAATCAGTAAACAAATTGCATAATGGTTAGTCAGCATAACTTTCAAGCATGCACACGTCCAAACCATGATCAAGTGTTTTTTTTATGGAATAGCGTGCAGCTTTATAAAGGACTGCATTGAAAAATAAACTAGTGACAAATTGAATAGCACTTACAAAAACACTTTTTCCTTTAAGTGTAGATTAATATCACGAAAACACCTTATTCAACACTGCTTTTCCTTGAAGTTGGCCTCGAGTCTTTTTCCTTATCGACATACCTTTCTATATCAAAATACGAGTGTCATTTCCTGTGCCTCGTGACGGCAACACCAAAATAAATACCTAGTTTATGGCACGTGGCTTTACTTACTTATATATTCACCTTGAATAAGCTAAATAATATTGACAAAACAATTTAGTGCTGGTAAATGCTAACCAATATATTTTTGACGTAAATGACGGTGGAGTATTGAATGTGCAGTTTTGTGAATACATAGTAATTCATTCATTTTAGTTCCGTTTATGTTTCATTTTAGCTTAATCAAGCTTGAATGATTCAATTTTATCATACAACATAATATACTATGTGTATGCATCAAATCTAAAAAGTACTTACTTAATTCCATTGAATTTGGCAAATTTATCGAAATTTAGTGCGGTTATAAATACCTCAGAAGTTTCATGGCAGATTGGGGGCAATGTTTGTTTGGAATGAAACATTTGTACTATTTCATATGGTTATGTTAAAAGCCTTAAAAATAACCTCAGTCAGAATCTTAGTTGAACTAAACGAAAACATGTAAAACATTTCACGCTGAACAACTTACCAACACTACACATATAAAATGCTAGCTTATGTTCTAAAATACTTCAGTTTTAGTGTTTGTCAAGTAGTATTGGACTTATGTTGCTCGTCTATACTTATGTATGCAATCTAAATTATTCAAAATAAACCACTTTTTATTCACTTTCTCGTAGTACTTGTCATTTCACTCAGAACTCAGAACGACATGACAAACGAAATTGCTAAAAAAAAAGTTTGGTTCGCTTCACTGTGTATAAAATTTTCAAGCTCAAGCCCACATATATATTAGATCTATTGCCGGATAATAATTTACCAACTGCTTAACAAAGAAACAGAATAATATTTATTTAAATTGTCAACATGGGGTTCACCAACTGGGATTTTTTAGACGAACATTATTCCATTTTACCCGAGACCCTAATCAATCATGTTTTTCTCTTAAAACACTTGCCTCAAGAAAGAGAATCCTACTTTGAAAAGATCGAGGATGAGCTTTTAAAATACTTTGTTAAGGTACTAGAAGAAAAATCCTGCATCACGAAATGTTCACCATTTACATATAAAACTTTCGAGACTTGGAATACGCTTCAAATGAAAAGTGAAAGTTTGAACAAAATATTATGTAATATTGAAACTGTTGAAAGTACGTGTCTTTATGTGAGAAACCAAAACTGCACAATACTTTTCACAAAGTTGGATCCAAATTACATGCGAGTTGTAACGTTTCGAGCATCTCTACCAAACGAACATATAACAGGATCTTGTGGCTCTTTTGTGGTCACGTATCCGGAAACGGTAGACATAGTGCCAATATCACCACTGCTCCTTTCTAAGAGTTTATCTGTACAGTTTAATCATTTCACCAATAATCAGTATGCAATTGCAATGCCCGTCACAAGAAAAGGTGATGTGGATCATATAGAGATCAGGGAAGCGTCATATCCATACTTGATTTCGGACTTTTTTGTAACTTTACTTTGTCCAATTCAACCTAAAAATTATAGCGAGGAAATGGCTAAAATGACTGAAATTAAAATTCAGAAGAAATTACGAGACCAAATTAACTGGAGTAACTGTGAAATTCCATTTCGCCGATCGGGACTTTGGATGTCTGTAAAAGTGGTTTTGCGGTTGAGTCTTCAAGAGGAAATGGAAAGTGATTTGGAAGCAGAAATAATCTACAAAACTATCATTCTTGAGATGCTTATCTCATTGGCTAATGAATACAGGGAAAATGGAGGGGATTGTTGGGATATCATCAGTCAAGTAACTGTGAAGCTGGCAAGGCGTATTAAAAAGTTGTCAACTTTTCCAACGACTAGTAATTCAGATATCGAAACACAGCGAGAAGAAGTCACAAAATTAGCCATTCAAACTATTAAAGAAATGCAATCAAACAAACCTATTCACTGGAAAACTGCTGATCTAATTACAAGTAAATTCCATGACAGAGATATAAAGGCTGTGGATAATCCTAAATGTGGTTGGAATGCAGAATGTGTTCATAAAATGGAAGATTTGACAAACTATTTGTCGAGTGAAAGGGGAAAAATACCCCCTTTGGATGACGTCGGTGATAACTTGAAATTAGTGGACTCCGTGAGTTTCGAAAGTAATCTTATTTCACTAGAAATGGAATATTCTATAATAAAATCTCCAAACGAAGATACAGACATTCATATGAACCAGACTAACATTTGGATGCATCGAGTTGAATTTTTTGTTGGAAACGACTTGAACGCGAACAGTTCATCTGACCATATTTTTAACTTGCTTCTTGCATACACACAAGCAGCCTTTCCGGTTTATTCTCAAGCTAACCCAATGTGTTTTAGCAGAATGACTCTTGTCGTGCTCAAAATGATTGCCGTTCTTGACGAGATAGCTGTACAAAAATATCCGTTGCTTAAAAAATACCATTGTGGAATTCAACCAGAAATGTTCCATCATCTTTTGGTTCCAGAAAAGAAGGATATAATTTTGCTCGAAAATCTACAGAATTATTTCGCCAAAAGGCTTGAATTGGCAATTTTGGGGAATTGGTTGGAAGAAAAATCCAAAATAGGAGAAATGGATTTTCAGATACAGTTTGCAAAACAAAGCCAAGAAATGATTTCGAAAAAAATCGAAATAGAAAAGGCAACAGAATCAAAAATTCTTGAGAAACAAATTGAAATCGAAACTGCAAAAAATGAAGCTTTGGAAATAAAAAAGCGTTTGGATTTGCTTCGGTGTACGAGAACATGGAATGCAGAACATCAGCGATCATTTCATGACAATGACTGTAAAAGGTGTACTGTCTATAACGAATGGAATAGAAAGTTGGCGTCTGTATCTCGCTACCAAAAACCATTACCAGAAAAGGAAATTCTAAAGGATTTAGTCATATTTGAATATTTGATCCCATCTGAAATAGTAAATCTTCGAGATGCAGTAACAATACTACTTGAAGAAATCCTTAATTTTTCAATATTTTCTCTCAGTGAAAACGAAATTAAAACGAATTGGATCGACTTTCTAGCATCTCATGGCTACCAACAATCAACTAAACTTCACCGTTGCGTCCGTCTAGGAAGTGATGTTTACGAGACATTAAGAACGCACTACGGTCGCGGAAATCCGGATGTCAGGTATTCACCGAACAATTTTATTCTGGAAAACGCTCTCAAATGCCAGTACTACAGCGTCAAGCATTTGGATATAAAGTACCCGGATAACCCATTCAGCTTTAATGTAAGCGATACAATCGAAAATGATGCATCGCCATATCAATCTTTGCAGTTTGCTTTTGGACAGGAACGAGCAAACGAAAATGAAGTAATTTGTAATCAGTATCAATGCCCCCAAGATCTAACAATAAAGGAATTTATCACATTCGGATCACTCCGATGTGGTCATAACATTCAGCTTAGGAATTTGTATGCTGCAATTTCAAGTCAAATTTTAAGTTTGGACAAAGGGCCAGTTTTACAGCTTATAATGCAAACTCTTTGGGAACTTGGACCTGGACAAAGGGAAATTCATGAGGATTTTGAAAACAGTTCTCAATTTTGCATAGCATTTCTTGATTTAATGGAAAAATATGGAAATGAAAATAAAGACAACTGGGGTAACCCCATTGTCATGTTATCATTAACTGTAATCGTTATACGTATCCTGGAAATGAATGAAGACATCGGCGTTAAAGAGAAAGCAGTCAAAATTTTGCGTTCCTACAGAAATATTTTGGATGAATGGTACACCAAACTGCATGAATTAATACCAAAAATCCCAAAAAACGGATCAGAAAAAAATGAAAGACATAATTTGATTGAGCTCAAATTGAAAGCGGCAATCGGCTCTGCATTCACATTCAACGTTTCGTCTGATTTAAACATTGCCTGCATTTTAAACCAGTCATCTGACTATACGTTTTGGCTGAAGACACTACACAGATTGTGGAATTTGGTTGCAAAAGAAAACGTGTTAAATAGCTGCAGTATATCTCCATTTATGAAAAGCCTTCTTCGGCATGCAAGGCTCACAATACCACTAAATTTGGAACAGTGCATCTGGAACCACAGAAATTCCGACTTGCATATCCCGGTTTTAAACTCTGCTTTGCATTCATTTGTTTGCTCAGAGTGGAGTCTCGAAAGTAAAAGTTCCGAAAGTCCCAAGTTTGAATTCGCCACTATTCTCAATAAACGACATGCCTATCAAGCTGAATACGAAACTGACACTGGAGTTGACAAAGTATGTGTTGATATTCTACGAGGAACATTTTACGTCAATGGCTATCCACCATCAACACTTCCGGAAACAGTTACCAGGAACCACTTGTTCAAGAGTTTCTTTACCAACAGCGATTTTCGAGTGCAGCGGAACTCAAATACCTTCAAAACAATAGACTTATATGAAGGCCATCATTACCAGTTCACACAAGATGAAGAAAATTTGGTGATACGTAGATGTTTATCTTTCATGAGCTATGAAGAACTTTTACCAAGGAATATATTCGAAGCACATATTCCACTTGATTTTATTCATAACTACACGCAATGGTACAACTCGGAAACAAGACAAGTATACTTTCATAAATCCAACGAAACAAACTACGCCTATAAAATGATACAAACCGAAGATGCTAACTGGTACATAAGGAAACCTAACACTCCGTTGGAAAATGATGATGCATTTCTAGTATCTATAAAATCGGAAGGATATTTGAAAATCACGGAAATCCTGAAAAACATCGATACTCCGGAATATATTAATGTTTTCTTCTACTTCAATAAACGTAACATGAATGATTTTAAAATTGTTGCGGTCTTGAGGCGAATGAATTTACAATTTACACTGAATAAAACAAACGGTCTACTTTACTGCAATAATTATCCAGATTTTTACATTCCAACCAGCGATGGACAGGATTTGGGAACGCTTTACGGGCTCAATTGTGGACTTGTCCTACAAAAGGAAACCGTAGAAGAACCCAGTGGAATAAAGAAATTATTCCTCATTCAACACGGACAAATATCAATAACACCCTTGTCGTCAAGTACTCGGCATCAAAGTGTTACAGTCACAACGTCAAACTATTTACGGAATCCACCATACTTTGTCTACGAAGTTGATGACGTACTCAAAAGATTAAAACCTGGGAATAATAAATCAGCTTGGCTGTACCTTGCATTATTACACGCAGCTACTTCAAACTCAATACCAGATGCTTTCACCCAGCTCACTGGAACGGAAATGTCAATGTGGATACTCCAGTCTGGATTTGTATGGTCATGTTCTCCTTATGACACTGAATGCCTAAATACACTGGATCAAATAGCCTCACTTTCACCAAAGCACACTTACTATCCAAGTCACCTTCAAGTTATGCAAAATACCAAATGGCCTGAAGGACTAGAAAACAATTCTTATGCGGCTTACGATGGATACCTAATTGTAACACAAAAACTTTTACAAGACAGTAACCGATTGCGAAATTTATTTCCTAATAACTCAAATGAAAGTGAAGAAGAAAAGGAACTCGATTTCGAACTAGATTTATCCATACGTTTTTACTTTCGATATATAAACATGTACAATACTGCAGCACACCTAAATTCTGACATTTTGAATTTTTCCCCGGAAAGATCTGTTATGATGAAATTACCAGCTTTTGATTTTATAAGAAGAAACGACAACCTTGCAAAACTGGTACAGTTACGTCGTTTAGTTTGCACGGATTCAATTCAAGCAACAATGAGCTCCTTTATCTGCACACAAGATGTTGTATCAACAAAATCGGAAACTGATTTAAAAGAAAAGAATTTGGATAACTGGTTTGAAAACAAATTCAGTAATGGTTGGCTAGAGCTGTATGATTTAGCAATACAATCATCATGTAATGAAAATTACCACCAAATGACCTTAATTTGTGGAGCAATATTGTATGCTGGGAAGGGTACAATTGATCAGATAATAAATCTTCATAATATATCAGTTCTCCAAACCAATTTTTCTGTAAAATTTCCTAGATCACCGACACCATTACTGTATGGTACGTTTTATCCCAAGGATTTCGAGTTTGATACGAAAGTTATTACTAAAAAAATACAGAAACATTCAGCAAGTCCGCCTGCTTTAGATTGCAAAACAAATCAAGAAACAGAAAAATGTGAGAAGGAATATAAAACAGCCTTAGATCATCAAGTAAGAAAAGCCATTCAGCGACTTGAAACCTTTTGGCCAATAGCTAATATTAACATGGAGAACTTACAATGGGCTTTGAGTGGTCAGCATTTACTAAATGCTAATGAGGAGGTTTTAATTAAACTAAACAAGAAGGGATTTACATATTGGTTTAGCAATAGGAGTTTCCGGCTGTTTGTGGAAAATATCGACGAAATATTAAGAGATCAACTAAAATTTATCCGGCCCCCTTGCTCAATTACCTGCTCAACTGAACGCATGCAATACCTTGTCATGAATTTGGAATCCGACACGATCGACAGTTGGAGTGTAACTTCTACCACTGAAGGAATGCAAGTGGAGGAATATGATGCAGTTACAGATATATTTATAAATGGAATGACATTTAATATTGTCGACATGCCGTATATAGAACAAAGAGAAAAGTGTTTAATTTGCATTGACCAATTATTGTTAACACTAAAGACCTACATACTTGGGGATGATCCTGTTTTGTTTGCACTGGAAATGACTGGTGTACACTGGAGATCAGCACCAATAGTTTTACTGCGAAATATTTTTAATATTTCGTCTGGAAAATCGTATTGTTTTGTTAAAACGTTAGCAAATTTATGGGCAAAACTTAAACGACTTAATCGAATATTTCTGTTTCAAACTCAAATACATAAATATGAAGTGGAACTGGAAAACGAGCTGAAATCGGAAAAGGAAAGAAATTGGAGCCTAAACGAAAACCCGGAGTGGTTGCTTCTAGAACTGGAGTTAAATATCTCAATTAGACCAGTTCAAGTAGATGTAGCCAGACGAATGATAAAAATGCCTGGAAATACAAACGGTGTTTTGCAACTTAATATGGGCGAAGGAAAAACTTCAGTAATTGTTCCAATGGTCGTGTCTGCACTAACATCTAAAGACTTTAGGGAACTGGAGAATATGCTTTGCCGTGTCACCGTGATGAATTCAATTTTTGCTACAAATTACAATATTCTTTCATTTGCTCTTGGAGGATTTCTCAATAGAAGAGTATACACAGTACCATGTCGACGGGATTTTAAAATTCAAAACTGTTTGACAGAAATTCAAGAAACTTATCTGGAATGTCAAAGACTTGGTGGAGTAGTACTTGCTTTACCAGAACATAGGCTTTCATTTAAACTGCAAATGTACAACAACTTTCTACAAAATGAAAATCGAAGAGAATGTGATATTGTGAATGACACTGGATTAAAAATTTATGAAATCGAAAACTGGCTAAGGAAAAATGCCAGAGATATTGTTGATGAGAGTGACGAAATATTTAGCGTGAAATACCAGTTGGTGTACACTGCAGGGAAACAGCTACCATTAGACGGTGGTAGTATGAGATGGAAAGTTGGACAGCAAATATTAGAGTATATTTGCAGTAACCCAGAAATGATTGGAAAAAGCTTTTCAGCAAATGATGTGGAATTTGATCCAGCGATATGTGAAAAATTTCCTGAACAATTTTCCCTGTTTCGAATAATTAATGACGAATGCAAACATATGTTCAATAAATGTGTCGCAACAGCTGTGGTAAATGGAGGAATATTTTTGCTCGGTGGAAACTTATCCGAAGGACAAAACGAATTAATCATCGAATTCTTGATAAATGAAGAGATATCTGTTGAACGTCATGAAGAATTTATTAAGATAGCTGGTTTAACAGAAGAAAAGAAATTGGCAATACTAGTAATTTCTGGATATTTGAAAGGAGGTATACTATTTACTGCGCTGAAGAAACGATGGAGAGTTGAATATGGAGTCAAGACAACTATGTCTGGAGGACGACTAATAGCAGTACCTTTTCGCGCAAAAGATGTGGCCGCAGAAAGAACAGAATTTGGGCATCCCGACATGTCAATAATATTAACATTGCTGAGTTATTACTATTCTGGATTAAGTGACAATCAGTTAAGACAGTGCTTTGAAATTTTGAAAACTCGAATAACAGCACCAAAAGGAGTTTATAATGCATGGTTTAGAAAAATACCTGTTGAAAAGATAACAAGCGCAGTGAAATTGTACGAAGGCATAAATCTTGAAGATTATGAGCAGCGAACTTATCTATTTGGTTTGTTAAGAAAGAATAAGGCTGTAATAGACTTTTGGCTGGATAATGTGGTATTTCCAAAGGAATGTAAACAGTTTCCAGGAAAACTTGTGACAAACGCGTGGGATTTATGTCATGAAAGATATATACATCCAACAACAGGTTTTAGTGGAACTGATGACACTAGTGTTTTACTTCCGGTGCCAATGTCTCAACAAAATATGGCGGCTTTAGAGAAAACTAACTTATATATGGAAAAACTTCTAGTGAATCCCATAAACTCTTACAAGCAATCTTTTAGTATGGGAACATCCTGTGAAGAAATCATTAAGGCAATAGTGAAAGACGGCTTGCGTGTTTTGATAGATGCTGGCGCGTTAATGCTGCAACTTTCAAATGATAAAATTGCCCAATTGTGGCTTGAGACCGATTCTTACTTGAAAGGAGTTATATATTTTAATGATAAAGGTGAAATGGTTGTTAAAGTTCGCCACACTAGCACAGATCAGCTGCTAACACTTTCTTCATTCAAGGATGATATGGAAGACTGTGCTGTATATTTGGATGACCAGCATACGAGGGGAACTGACCTTAAACTACCCAATCATTTTAATGCTTGCGTTTCAGTTGGGAGTGGAATTCGAAGAGATAAATTGATACAAGCTTGTATGCGAATGAGAAAACTTGGGAGAAAGCAGTCAGTTCATTTTTACTTATCACATGATGTTAACAGTAAAATTAAAGCTCAGAAGAAAAGCCAAGGGCATTTATCTGTGAATATAACAGTTGCTGATATACTATATTGGGCCAAACGGAATAGCGAAATCTTTGTGAAAGATAACATGATTTACTGGGCTGGAAATGCGAGGAACTATGCTCAAAACCTAATAGCAGATGACTTGTTTGCAAAATCAGATAAATCGGTTATTGATCAAATTATTCTTGGAAATCGAATTCAAGACACTGATGCACAAACACTGGAACAGATGTATGGTACTTTTCATCGTCGCGTTAGTTTGGATACTGTAATTCCAACTTGGTTTTTTAAACTTAAAAACAAACTTAAACGTTCTGAACGTCTACCTAGTTTTGCAATGCAAATTTTAAAGAAATTCGAAAATATTGCTCTCCAAAAAATTCGAATGTGTACTTCTGAGGATACTGAATTTTCACTCAATAGTTTATTAGATGAAGAACAAGAGAAAGAACTAGAACCTGAGCAAGATGAACAACTAGAGTCATATCGCCCGCGTAGTGAAACCCCGCATGAGCCTAAATTGCATTCGAATGTAGATAAAATATTACGTGATGGAATATTTCAAGGAACCATGTCAACGCAACCAGGCATTTCCAGATTGAGTGAAATATTTTGCGAAACCAAAATATCATCATTGATACAGTACAAATGTTGGGGAGATCAATGGTATGTGACGGATGACTTTAAGAAAGTTTTGGCAACAAGTGGATATACTGATAGCTTTCTGAGACCAATAAGATATTTTGTATCATTTGGGAACCTCAACTCTACAAAAACAGTAAATCTTTTACTTGTATTGAGCCAATTTGAAGTTGACAAAACAATTAAACATTTTAGACTAGGGAAAGCAAATGATACTTTAGCAACTTTGCACATGTTTACTGCACGATGGATGGAAGGTCAAGAAACTTTTGAAAACGAGCATAAACTTCAATTGCCAGATAACGAATGGGGCAGCTCCCATGCAAAGCTAACTGAAGATTTAATGGCTCCACTGTATATTGCTGCAGGTAATTTGTTCTTTATTTCTATGGAAGAACAAAAAGCATTTGCAAAGTTTTTGGGATTCAAATTTAAACAATGGACTGATGAAGAAAAGGAATTACACAAGCAAGGCTTAATTTTAAATACAGGCTTTGTATTGCCAGAATGTAAACATTTGAGAGATGGTTGTCTCTTTATAGACGATCCATCAGAAATGGTACAAGGTATCATGAAATTAAGAAATGAAGCGCCGCGAGAAACGGATCATACTGTCACTATCATGGAACAATGTGCTTTTTTGGAGGAAAAGATGTTACGGAAATAATTTTCTAAATACAAAATTGTTAGTGATCATATTATATCCCAATTATGTATTGTTCTTCTTTATCGAATTATTATGATATAAATATTTACTAATAAGCATTCTTATTGTTTGTGTGCTGATTCATAATACATTGAGACTATGTGTACAATTCGTTAACATATACACATTGCTTGTAAATAAAAGTTATTCCCGTTTAGTTTCCATTTCAATGGAAATTAAGTAGTTTTACTCATTCAGTGCTGGATAAGTGTTAAGGTATACAAATGTGCACAAATGAGTACGTAAAACCAAGCAACATTGAAGTTTCATTGGATTTTCATCACAAAAGCGTGCATGTTATTTAGATCCCATGTCAATATTATACTGAATTGTAACATTTCTATGACTCATCATTTATGGAACGATGTACCATAATCACATGATTTACTTTTATCATCGTAGTAATAATGAGCATTTTGTAATCTCTTTTAAGTGGAAACAATTACGTTACGTTTTAATTATGTAAGCATTATCAATCAACGAGTAGAGCTTAGTATTGCTAGATATTATACGGTCAATAAGTTAAACTGCAAACATTGTTATTATTATGTATTACGCATTTGATGTTGTTTGAATCACTAACGAAATACATTAAAACTTTGTTATAGTTTAGCAACACGAAAGATTTATGGTATAATAAATGAGATACATAGAGATAAAAATCAGTACACGTACGCCCTTATATGCTTTATTGTCGTGATGACACATGCCAAGCTGATTATATTTTGAAGTTTTTCAAATAGATTGATGGTTTATGAGTCACGACACAATCTGTGAATAGCGTTAGTACTCTGATTTTAGTCAAAACATAAGGTTATAGTCAACTCATTCAACTCATGGCATATTCGTCTCGCTCATTCAGTAATACTTTTTTATAAATACGGTTTTATTGGAAATATAAGTGATCGGTGCACTGAAAAACAATTATTAAGCACTCCTTCAAAATTCTTAACAGTTCTTTCCATAAATCACGTAATCAACTTAAACAAAAATGGGCGGTCTCTGTAAGTAAAATTGTAGTCCTTAAAATTACTAGACATTTGAAATGGGAAATGTATTAATTTGAACAATATTGTAATTTACAGGTCCGGGTGGACAAGTTGGTTCATATGAGACTCATACTCATAGGCATAGAGAACATCATCATCGGAACGAGCACCATCACAATCACGAGCATCATCATGGCCATGGACACCAACAAGGTCATGGTCACCACAAACATTCACATCATCACGAACACGCTCACCATCATGGACACAAACACGGAGGTCATCATAATGGTCATCGTAGATAAAAACTGACAACCTTTTGGAAACGCATCTGACCTAGCTTCTAATCCCTTATCCAATATTCACTAAAAAAAATTTACACTATGAATTATAAAATAGTTACTGAAAAAATGAACAAAATGGCTATATAAAGTCAATTTTGTAATGTAAGTTGTCGATTTGCAACTCCTTAATAAAAATTTAAAAATTATACTTTAATGCTATATTTTTTTTAACGTACTGGAACGACGTACCTTGAAACGTGGAAATCAGCTACAATAAGTACTGAATCTTCTTTTAAAATAACTTGTGAAAGAAACATATTTCCGATTTATTGGTTTCCTTACAGGTTTTACTAAACTTATGTATGCAATATATAAACATTATGACGTGCAATTCTTACGGTTTTTGATATTTAGCCTATTTACAATTTAAAAATTTGCTTCACAATTCTCTTTAAATTAAAGATAAAATACTCTTCAGGATATTTTAACAGTTCCAAAGTAAAATATTGCACTTTGTCAAGACATGTATGGTTTTTTACAGTGCGTTTGTTTTCCTTAGAATATGAAATTAGATGAATAAATGTAAATCACAAACCATATGACGAGTTTCAAAGTTGTGTATTTTTCCTGCCAAATAACTTTTTATTCGTACAATATCAAACCTCAAAATTTCTGATGGTTTACTGTGCTGAAAACGTTTTAACAGAGTCATTTTTTATTACTATAAGTTTCTTTAAGTTGCAAAAATAATTTGTTTATTTGTTAATACGAAAGAAGCATAGTGATTTAGCCGACCAAATATTTGTGTAAACATATTATATGCTCACACATATCATAGAAACAGGTCAAACTGCAACTATGATTATCCGTATTTTTGCATGCACGTGAATTGGTCTAATGCCTTACCATAAGAATTAGAACTTGGTTATCTACAACATGAACGTCCATTATGATTTCGAATAAGAGGATATGTACGTTTATAATAATATTAGGACACTCATTGTGCCATCATATAATTTTTAATACTCAGCTCGTTCATATCTAAGACAATTTTGCTAAAACCAAATTTAAAATCAGTATGTAATTGAATGTTGGTCAACCAAAATCATCTTTGGCTCTCTCCAATTGAATCCAAATTCAAAGATTTAAATTTTTGATGATTTACTGTGTGGTGAAACCTGATGGTTCGGCCAAAATATTAAATTTGGATTTTTAAACATCGGTTTAATTCTAACAAGGCTTAATCATGTAGGAGACAAAATAATTGTGTAAATATGTAATATGCTCACAAAAGTTATAAAAATATGTCAAAGCGCAAATACAATTAAAAGTATTTTTCATGCACGTGAATTTGTCTGATGGACTAACAAAATACAAAGATTTTCGTGATCGTCAATACGAACGACAACTAGGATACGTAAATAAGAGGATATGTACGTTTATTTTATAATATTAAGACACTGCATCCATCATACAATTTTTATTACTCAGCTCGGTCACATCCAAGATTTTTATCCAACAAAATCTAGAATCAATCAACTTGTTACATTGTATGACTTCAATTAAAACCATATTCTGCAAAATGTTTTTTAACAGTTCAAACAAAGTATTAAATATTTTCAATAATTGGTTATTCATTCACCAAAATTTAAAGGATTACAAAATTTACACACCACTTTTTCCCATTTGAGTTTCAAACCAAACAAATGAATTTGAAATTTATTCTTAAAAATACTTATTGAGGTTCTTTTTATGACAATATTAATTTTAATCTCAAAAAAGTTCATTAAAATATATTCAAATCAACGTAAGTACTTTAAAATATTAGTTTCTGGAAGTGTTAGTACAGTAAAAACTTATTTTGATACGACAACTAATTACATAATTACAACACTTAATTACAACACTAATTATAAATTGTATACGATTCCAGAAATTATTTTACCATACCCAATATCGCAGGCATAAGACATGAAAGTGCATATGGGATATTTTTTGCGTTTTTATCTATTTTCAAATTAGAAATATTTAAAAGAAAGTTTGTTTATGGACTGAGCAAATTAGTTTGTGGTCAAATATTTCCCAATCCAACTTTTGACACTCTCTTGAACAATACAATCGCTTACATTTTGAGCATTTACGGGTAGCATTTTCCACCCCACAAAATCTGCACACGTTTTTCACATTCTCCAGAAACAGTATACATTTAGGCTCATTAATACGAATTCCATTGATTCTACTTTTAGAACATACCCACATATATGGATTAATAATTGCAAGCCTGCACCCAGCTTCAAACTTTTGCCAGAAATGCTTTCCACTTCCATTGTTATCAATTAAAACACGAGTAGTATCCCCGTTATCATCTTCAGCTACCAATTGGATTGAATTAGAGCAAATGTTTGGCTCGTCAATAATAGTTAGCTCGATGATCTTATTCTCAAATATATTGTCCTTGGTAGGATTCATTTCTTGCAAAGCAATTGATTTTAAATTAGCCATTTGCCTTGCTCTGGCTTGTTGAAACTTTCCTGAGACTAATTTGTCGTCAACACGAAGAACTTTCACTTTATCGGCTTCTCTATGTCTTTCTCGATGTTGTAAAATGAGACCTTTTCTTACAGGGCTTTTAATATACACTTTCCGTTCAAGCACACTTGTCAATTGTTTCAAAGACTTTGCATTCATGTTCTCTTTTGAATTACATTCCAGTTTAGAATTCTCATCGACTTTTCCAAGAAATCCTGTAACCATCATTTGACAGTCAGTCTCTCCATAAGGGTGATAACAAGGCAGCTGATCTTTTTCTGCATCTTTTCCATACTCAAAATTTCTTCGTACTAATATCAAGGTTACTTCGTCCATACATTCGGGATCTATTCCTTGATGATAGTTCATATAATTCATGATATAAAGAACGCTGATATTATAATACGCTTCTGGTACCATTCGATGATCCCGTGGTGCCATATCCAAGAATACCTTAAAAGCAGCAATGGCTTTTGAAAAGCCATCGCTCCCAGTATTGAGTAGGACACTTGCCTTGTAATAAAATGGATCAACTCTCTCCGGAAATCTTTTCAAAGCTTCATTTACATAATGTAATGCACTTTTAAATGACTTTCGTTGTATTAAACATAATATTATCAATCGATAATAACCATAATTGTCCGGATATCTGCTTAGACCTTCTTTCAAAATTCCAAATGCGTATAAATCTTCGGGTGACTTTAAAGATGACCATAAATTTTG
>JAQFZH010000059.1:0-65246 GCA_034695485.1 Entomobrya nivalis | reverse complement strand
TAACATGGGTAGGATAGAAAATAAGAGATAAGAAGCAGAGCACTGAGTTCATTCTGAGAATGTGGCTTGGCCTGGCCTGCATACCTGATGCTGATGTGTGTTTCCTTGCAAAAATCAACTCGCGTTATACGCAGTTCTTAAAACTAAGCGGAGGCAGGGCAGAGTCATAGATAATACAATATATATACAAATACTCATTTTGCATCTGTATATCTACATACATTAGGTTTCAATTAAAACTGACAATAAATGAGGAGGTAGCTTACGGCTCCAAAGAACATTTTATTTTATGACATTCTTTAGGGCGCAATAAATTTAGCGTTTTATATTTCAACATGAGAAAATTGGCATTGTTGCACAAACGGATAAAAAGAAGAAAGTGCCAATTGTCAACTTTGAAATAAAAATAGGCCTTTCACATCTCAACCGGTGGAATAGGGATATGCGATTTTAAACAGATATGTTTTTAATTCTTTTTTACAGTTGTCAGTAAAGTTGAATGTTGACATTTCCATTGACACAAAAATAAGTAATAAAAAGACGCAAAAAAATGTTACAACCAGTTTTTTTAGCTTTGTTACGTTAATACACTGCAGTAGTGTAGCTATTTTACAATTTTCAGTATTATGCGCAAAGATGCATATCACAAAAGAGTTGTGATGACTGCATTAGCGGCAGAATAACATGCTTACTTGACTTTTTTAAACAAAAACTAAGAATAAAATTTCTCCTTTTTTCTTGTTAGTTCAGCATACTTGCTCCAAAATAAAATGGGAGTTGTAATGGAAAAAATAACTGTTCCAAAAAGCATTTTTTTAAAGATTCTAAAAAAGCAAGAAATGTAAAAAATAACGCAAGGATATCATTTCATTTACCCACTTTAACACTAACTCCCTTTGAAAATGTACTTAAAGAAGGGGAGGGGTTTGTTTTGTTTGAGTCAGTTTAGTTGAACTTGTGCTGCTATTCATAGTTCTATTGTTGTGATTTAGATTTATATTGTACATAAGTCGAGTTGAATTTCAAACAGTGCAGTTCAAATGCTCGATTTGTGTTACGGTTGTGCATGCAGCCAACCAAAGTCTACACTGTAATAGTCATGATGTAATGGGATGATGAGAGAAGGAGAGAATGAGTTAACTATGTTGTGCCATGCACAATAGAGAAAAGGAAGAAATATGGTACAAACAGTACACATTGTTTGTTGGCTGGTCGTAGTTTTACAAGGAGCACTCTAAATAAAAAGTAGTCAAGTACTATAAACTGACTTCCTTCCTTGCCTTTACAACTTCCAGGTTCTCTCTCGCATTCAAAGTCGACGAGAAGTTTTTGTTGCAATCATACACTATAGTATGTACGTCTACCCACAGCAGCATATTCTAATAGCTATACATATTTAGATATGTGTGCACACTAGAAATATAAAGGGTCTTATCATGTGTCCTCTAATGCTACTCACACCACACCACCACACACCGACTATACTTTATTTGGGCATTAGTGCATGAAAACGAGTAGAAAATGTTAACCGGCTAAACAAGGAAAACAGAAAAGAGATTGCAAATAAATATACCTGACAACAGGATATAAGGAACTTGCGACTAATTAGCTTAACAATTGTTTGAATTTAAACTTTGGTTGGGTGTCATTATAAAAAGAAATGTAAAAATCTGAATTTTGAAATGCTCTCTCACCTGAAAACAGATCAACTAATTGATTCAAAATTTCACATCACAGCTGTATGAATTTAGCTCACGTCACGTCAGTACAAGGGTTTTACTTTTAAAATAAGCATATGTACTAATTTGCATAATCCCCTAAGAAGGAGTTTAGTCAAGTCAAATGAAACTTTGTGAACACATGTTTTATTTGAGCATAACTCACCGAATTTAAGTTCACAGTGTTTTTAAAAGATTTTGTTGACCTTGACTAGGCTCATCAATATCTACCAATTGGTGAAATCAGATTTTGAAAACCTTGAAAGGTGTGGACGCTACTATGCTCACAGAGAGACCGACAGACACCATAGAATTCATGCAGAGCTATGTATCTCAAACTCACAAGTTAATAAAGAAGCAAACTCTGTTTTTTCTCTCACATAGACACGTTACGTTTTTTCATGCTTGTAATTCTAATATCTCTTAGTCGACAAAAACGAGAGAAAAGCTGCTGGTGAATGCAAAGCAAAGAAAGATAGAGAAGTTAATTCTTTTATTTTTTTGTCTGACTGACATCATTATTACTATCATCATCACCATCATCATAGAGGGAAGTAAAGCAAGTTAGTACAAAAGCCTTTTGCACCTGGGGTAACTTAAGTAATATGCATAAAATTGCCTGCTCTGGTAATAACAATTTCATCCATGTCAGCAAACCGATGAGTTTGCACAGGGCCCCTCTCGTATTTTCCAACAATGCTATAAAATACTTCCATCTCTCCCTCTCTCAAGCTGAATGTACATGAACTACTCAAGTCAAGTCATTCATGAACTCTTTCGCCCTTTCCTCTCTTCTCTTTAAAATGAATGTAGTGCAGAGGTGCTGGCAGCAGTGGCATTTCCCCCATAAAATATACACAAAAAAGTCACAACTCACACAGAAAACAACAATGCAATGAATGCATAATATTATTACGACGATATTTTTGCTAAGAGTGTGCTAATACTTCTGCTAGTATGTATATTTAGAAAATGGCTTTGTTGATTTGCCACATAGCCCATACGTATCGTAAGGTATATCCGTATATTGTATTGTTCAGGTGTTACACTTTTGTAGACTAAATGACGACTAAGGTTCCCGTTTTCGTACCGGCGGCGGAAGTATAATATCAAATACCAGAGTAGAAAGGAAAAAAAGTACTAAGCGTGTAACGTTTCATTTTAGCAAGCCAAATATTACATTGACAGAATGAATGAGCAGTACAAGCTTTATATTTTCTACATAGCAAGCCATTGAATGAGGCTAAAAGTTATGCTACTACAAACTACCTTAACTTTCACTTTACAGTAATCTTGAAAGGTTCGTATGTATGGTAGAGGTTTTAGTGCTTCATCTGCAGAAGTTTCTTTTCTCTTTCCACCTGTGTTATCAAGCATTTTGCTTACCTGTTTCGTATATTAAATATATTGTATGATGATTTCAGCATGCAGCAATATCGTCATTACAACCGCTGCCGCTTCCACTGCCATTACCTTGCCTTGTGCCAAGATTAGAGCTGTTTGTAAAAAGCTCTCTTGTGGTAGCTGGCATGGTATTCACACGCAGTAGTTTATAAATAAACCGTAACATTGGCAGTAAATCTGACGTGAGCGAGTGTGTACACTTGCATAGAATGGGTATAGAGGAGAAAGGAGAGAGGGGAAAGCGCAAGTTGTTGCTGCTTAAGAATATATATGTATATATCCGTTACCTAATAATAAGCCAGTGATCTCGTTTCATCTCAATCTGGCCGTTGATGTGATGATGATGAGGAGGATAGTGAGTGTTGTGTATATTATGCAGTATTAGGGGCATTGTAAGACCAAGTCAAGGGATGGATATCTTCGTCGTCGTCGACAAAATAGTGCACCACCACTCAATATAATATAAAGTAGTCTGTTGTGTAAAGCTCGTATTCAATTGCTCACAAAGATGGACAGAGTGAAAACACGAGATAGTAAAAACGCACGAAGTGCCTTTTTGTATGTATGTGCCGTGCACGTCTGTATGTCTAACTTACATTGTTAATAATGTTTTCCCTGTTGCTTGATCATTGTGGTGTTTTAATACAGCAAACGCAGCATTGTACATACTTTCTATTGTTACTTTAGGGCCAACGTAATTTTTCACTTGGGTAAATACACGCGCACACACAGTAACAGGCACATTTCCTGGACGTAGTACGTAAGGAACGAGCGGTGTTATAAATGCGTACATTTTTTCATTGCTGATGCGGCAAAATTTAGTGTGTATGTGTGTGGGTCGTGCTTATGTCGTGTGTACTTTTTATTATCTTTATAATCTGCTATGGTAGTGGTCTGATTCTGATATTGGTTGTGATGCTTGTCTTGTGTACAGTGTACATGGAACATGAATGAATAAGCTGCTGCTGTTATTTGTTACACTCATCTTCAGCTATGCTATGTGATGGTAACAAGAATAATATTAGTGACTGGTTTTGTTGTAGGATGAAAGATGAAAATGTGAGTTGAAGGATCTGTTTGTTTAGCAATCAGCAAGGGACCCTGAAGCAGAAAAACAGCCAACCGAGCATAACGCAAAAACTAAACGTTGAATTCACTATCGTCATCCATCCATCTACAACCGCCGCCACCATTAATGCATTAGCCATTAGAGATCACAAGTGGTTTATTTTACAACCACCAAAACACCAACGCACATTGCAGCTAGTCATGATAGACATGGTGGAGAAGTGTGTAAACATTCAAAGCCTTTCCATGATTTTTTTTTACTTATTATTGCAAAAATATGAAATTGTTAATTTCGCATTTCCCGTGTATCAAAATTTTTCCCTGACTGTCAAACCTCGACACCGGCCTCCAAAAAGTTATTAAAGAAAACTTTCAATCTGCTTTTATAAATCATATTGAAATTAAAGCCTCGGCTAGATGATTAAAAAAGAGCGGAAGACGGTTAAATGCACTTGACATATGCATGCATGCATGTTTTTATCACATTTATGCAAAAGAGAGTGGAGAGCTTATTTGGTATTATTATTACAGTTATTATCACTATCACCATTCAATTTTATTGAAACGTTCCCAGTAAATGATTTACAAAGCAGAAAAGAGACGAGGATAATGTAATTAATCGGATATTTGAGTACACAAAACCGCAAGAAGCAGAACAAGCGGGGTGGGACTATAGATTATATTTTCGGTTTGAAGGTTTTATAGACATTTATAGCAACATTCATTCTTTCATTGTATTGGATTCGGCTTAGACATTTGATATATATGTATTATAAAAAAAACAAATGTAAGGTTTGACTACAACTGACCGCTATCACATATTATAAGCTTCCTTACATTCATTATAAAGTAATCAATACACTAGAAAAAATACACACGTCTACATATTCATTCCCAAATGATGGAGAAAGGATAATTTACGCCCTTTTAAAAAGTAAACCGAAACATCACAAAAAAGAATTAGACTCTAAGTTGGTCATAGAGTACTAAATTGAACAATATTGCCGGATATCAGATTAATTATTATATTATGCGATTAGTAAGCAACACAAACACGAGGGTTCTTTATACTTTATGATTATTGTGGGTTTTTTTCTGACGTAGGAATGCTTGTTTTTATGATTTCATAATCTAAACGTCGAATTTTATGCATGGAACATGCAATTTTAAGTTTAATGAAAAAAAAAACAGTAAAGAGAAAAATCGCTGTTTATGACGTTGATAGCATTGAGTAAAATAAATGTGAACTGGAAATCTGAATGTGTGGAAATAGCAAAAGCGACGATGATTATTGAATGGGGTATCAGGTTGTGAACATCTATTACGTAGGCAACACAATATAATAGTGCGCCTTTTCACTTTTATTGATGAACCCTCAAACGTAAAAGGACACGTGGAAAGACAAGGAAATCAACTAAAAAAAGATGGCTAAGGAACGAGAGAAATAGACGAGATTTTGTAGAAAATTGCAGGTTTCCTATTCAAAAGGCGCAAAAACCATAACATATTATATTATTCCCGTAATTCTCTCCAAGAAAAGTGGGGAATGTTAGGAGGAGTACTACGGCATGTGTACGTGTGTGAGCAAGGCCAAAGAGCAGCATTGTGTGTGCTGTGCATGTGGAGAAGATGCCTATTAAAAAGATCTTTCGGTACGATGGCAAAATGGGTACTTTATCACGATTTTCATGCATTTCCTGAGGTTTCTCCACTTGTATTTTGTCTCCGTCTGCAACTCTTTCTCGCTCTCTCGTTACTTTGTGTGATGATCATGATGATGACTACAGCTATTACCACTACGACTACCGTACATATATTTGGCTACTCACGCATAATAGAAGCACATTGCAATTTCTATAAATCCGTGTATTTATATTGCCCACTAGATCTAAAAATGGCTCATAAATTTAATTTCACAACCATAGCAAACTTTTGTAGCTTAGCTTGCCAGTTCTTAACAAGGATTCCATATTGTATATTTTCTTTCCTTGTTTTTTTTTCTAGCAGGATACATTCGAAATATTTGCTGCATCACTGCAGATTCTCAAAGGTGACCTACCGCTAGTAGGACTTATGGATATAATGGTTTCTTTTGAAAAAATTCACTCATCGTTCAAAATTTCCACGTTTCACAAGATCTAAACTTGCAGAATTCAAAAAATTCGGCACTTGACATTTCTCGAATTCCCGGATGTATTGAAGATTAACACGTCAACTGACTATTATAACGATTATTTAATGACCTTAAGCAAAATAAAATTGTGGGTGTTCATATTTTGCTTAAAATGCATGCTAAATATTTTTTTGATAGAGGTTCTTGTAAGTGTACGTCTTCAGTAATCAAATCATCAAATGTTTAAAAATGTACTTGTCATCCAATTTTTATAATTGGCTTGTTTCCTAGAAAGAAACTTTTGTAGCATGTTCAACTGTCCCAGTGCAGAAAGCACATGTGCATAAGTTTCAACATAATGCTTCGAATTCATTATTCAGTCTATTTTATTAACGTACTTTTTATGCAGTGCAATGCACTACGACCAAAGTTTTGCCATTAATATTCGCCTGCTAATGTCCAATTCCATGTAGGTTGGTAATTGCATATCCGATTATATAAATTGTAGTTGAATCTTGTAAACCTCATTATCGCCACATCAGTTTTTCTGAAGGTTCTCACCTACCTACCTATATGTCTCGCTATAGTTTATTTCCCCAATGTTTTTATAATAATCATGTTAATCATAATCTTTTCCATGCTTTCACGCATTCAAAGCTTGCAACTATATATTTGCTTTCCAGCACTATATCTGCATAGTTCATGCAATGTTACCACTTGCAATCGGGATATAAAAAGGCAATATAATTACTTCAATTTTTATTAACTTACATATTATTACAAAAATCAATCGGACTGTTTATTTTATTGACCTAAATTGGGCGAGTGATGTGATAAACACTCTGTTGGGCTAAAGAAAAGTTGGATGATGTTTCTCTTCGTTCGTGCTTATTATTCTGCTTCTAGTCAAATCAATTTTTGCGTAAATATTGACTTTGACAAAAAGTTTTTTTCCCCACACGTATGTATATACATGACTACAAGCATTATGTGTATGTGTAACATATATATAGGATGCAGTCTTCTGCATCAAATACATAAGTATTTATTAACTTGGATAGAGAAGTGAATGTATGTATTTCTATATTTATTTAATATTTTACCAAAACAAAACTTTTTCTTTTTGTTCCTCAACAGTATTCCCAGCATCAGGTTTTTTAGATGTTATTGATGTTATTTGAAACCTTGGTGCTGCTACTGCTGACTCGGGAGGAAAAAATTAGGTTGGTGATGGAAAGGAGGAAATGAAACAAAGAAACTAAAAAGAAAAGTTTTTCCTACTTTTTATGTGCCATTAACAGTAAAACCAAAAAATGGATCAAATGTTTTCCTATGTGCAATACCATAATAGAAGTTAGTACTATTATTTGTTTTATATTTATATGTTAAGCCACTACTTGCACAACTGACTTTATGAGCAGGCCTTATTAACAAATAAATAGTAGATTAAAAAGGTGTTTTAATCGCTTTTGTTCATGTTTTGCTAGTGTCCTCAGAAACGCTTTCGATTTAGTTATATAAAGCCTACATACATCAAACATGCCATTCAGAAAATAATGTTTCCTTCGTGTCTTGCTACTTTCATTGTAAATTATAAAAAGAAGGCTATTTACTGGAAAGATTTTCTAAGTGAATTAGGGAATGAAATGTGCAAGAGAAGCAACCGACAGTTACAATTAGTACAAAACTATATTAATATTAGTATATAATTCTATAGGTTCTTGTTAGTCTACGAAATGAAGATAGCATTGCATTGGAATTCCACTGTAAATATCAATAATGGAAGCCATACGACTATTACCAGTAAATAAAAGCATTTTGGGAAATTTAGGTGATGATAATACACTACTTTCTTCATTTTATGTGTGTGTCAGCTCTGAAAGAAAAGGATAGAGATGTAGCATTTTGCCTTGATTGCCATTTTAGTTTTTACTCAAGAGAGAATATGATGAAGGCTTTTCATGTCTACGAATTTGAAGACCCACAAGTACACAATAACGTACAAAACAAGCCATTATTTATTGTATGTACATTATATGTATATCATTCATGTTTGCAAAGGTGTGTGTGCTAAATGTGTTAACTCATCTGTAGTAATAATAAATATATGTATCTTCATTGGCTGGGCAGCCCGTTAAAGATTTCCAAAAGAGCACTTCACTTTTTCGCACAAGAGCAACTTTTGCTCCCGTTTTCGATCACCTGGAGACCACTACCATCAACCATCATCACTCCAATACCGCGAGCTCGTACACAAACACGCAAAAGTAGACAGACAGTTTAGTGTTTATCAATTCATTGGATGAACAAAACTAGCAATGCATATGTATGTACAAAAACTCCCAATCTACTTTTTTCTAATTTGCTTCATCATTATCATCACATCGTGAGCAACGGCAACAGCAGCAAAATGGAGAAATTTCCTCGTTTCCTATTTACTTTTCTCTTATATCTTAGCTTAGAAATAGTTTTTTCTGATTGCTTGTAACAACGTAAGTAATATTTGCTAAAGCAAGTACCTAAGGAAATGTCAAAGTTATAATAGTCAGTCTGTCAGACAAACTAGCAAAAAAAATTCCACATTTTTACCACCAACATTGCTACCAAATAACCTCAACATTGAACAACAACAAGCTTTTGGTGTCATTGGATTTGAAGAAATAGGGAAAGAACACACGTAACATACTTAAGTATACATACTTGAATTGTAGATAATAAACATTAGTGGTCCATTTGGCTGAAGTTGATGAATTATATGAATTTTTTGCTTGTTATACCTGTGTCTGTAAACAAGTAGGTAATTCGTCATTCTGCTCTCCAAGATACAAGAAAGTTTGATGAATGGAAATTGGATGTCAAAAAAGACAAGATGAACTAAAAAAAGTTGTTGTTTAATTCTACATTTTTTTGCTCATGGGAATTGTACAATCCCAGCAGTAGCAGCTATTCCATGGCGATCCATTCAACAGTACTATTCAGCGCCTATTTGTGTAAAATGTGGTTCTGTCGTTTTTCTCCGTCTAGAAATGAGGATAATAATAATAAAAAGTAGTAATGATGACTACGGTTGCAACGGGACGGGTGAAAAATAAGGAGTCAGGAAGTATATATACGAATTGGTCTTGCTCACATCTCTTCTTTATTCTTCTAAAATGAGGATGATGCCATTGCCTGATATAGGTACACTTTACTTTCTACTTGAACCTTATCAAAAAAAAAATGGAACCCATTTTTATAGGACCAGCAAACTGCAAACTGCTTTAGAGGTTTTTGGAAATCATTTATAGTGGAGCAAGTTCAGTCGTATAAAATAGAGAAGTGGGAAAGATTGCATGCATCTGTCTGCAACATAGCAGCAGCAGAGCAGGTATACCTTGAGCATACACTTTTCTTTCAAGTGAATAGAACAGTGCTGCTGGTGGTACTGAGGATGATGATGATGACAGTAATAATGATAATAATAATAGTAACACACATAGAAAGAGACGAATCATCCACGTCGTCATTACTTGTTAGAGTACTCAAGTGCCGATTTTCAAGTCTTCTTCAACTTGCTCACAAACCCAAAATCCTCATCACTATAATGTATATAGACAGAGAAAAGGATGGGAAAAAATAGAGAATAGTAGAATTCGATGTGGTGGCAATGGATTGTATAACAGTAAATCGTGTCATGCTGTTGGTGATGACGACGATGATGATTTCGATCTGATGGAAAAACCCGGTGATGATAATAACGCTAGGGATGGGGAAAACATTTGAAGAGAGAGAGGTAAAAGCGTGAGAAAACCGATGCAATCAACTCTGAAAAGGAGAAATTTAGCAGCATAAATCAGCGAAATATTTTTGCATTCTGCTGAGTTCTCAATATGCTTAAAATTTGTACATTGTGTATAAACCTTAATTTAGCATGACTTCTGCACTTTTGTGCCATTTTTGTCGTGTTCACTTCAGCAATAGTTGATTTCCCATTACATATTGTTGCTGCAACCAAATTTATATCAAACAATTATCGAAGATAGACGTATCAGTACCCCTGGCTCTCAAGCGAAAAAAGTAGAGGACGGCCGACCATCCTCAATTCACAGTTGCTTAAGTATCACTTATAAATCCTCTCCGTTTAAAAATCATTTTGTACTGAATATCACTGTACAATGCACAGCTACGACCTTATTATTACATTGCGTTGTCGTATATTTTTAAAATAGTCATGGCCAACCAACCACTCACTCAAACTCGTCTCTACGTGATGACGTTCTGGCTTACATCGTGTAACCAAAATAACAATACCACACTACTTTGACTTGGCTTTTGTCTGCAGCAAGAAGCAGTCTCTCGTATGCATTCTTTCTTGGGGCTACAAACGACTAAGGCTCTGTGCTTCTGCAGAATGGAGTTGAGTTAATGCTGAAGACTGGAATTGCTTAATTCATCCAAGAAATGTAAAGAGAAAGGGTACTGCATGTAAAGCAAAATAAATGATTACGAGAGCGACGATGTTGTGTTTGAGTGCAGACAATTTAAGAATAAGCCTGGAACATTGTACAGATTGCACTTGAATACAAGTTGAAAAAAACCTTTTCCTAACTTTTTCCAAGTAGCTTTTCTTTGCTTATGGCTCACATACATATATTCTCTATTAAAACACATACATACACAAAAGTACATATACTCTGTGGTGCAATGGGTCGCTAAAAATATACATCCATAACTATTTTTTAGACTTGCAACAATAACAGCGTTGATAATAATAAGAGGTAGAAAAGTGAGTGCTACAATGTCATTTAAAAAGTATGTTTATATGCAGGGAACAAGTAGCACTCTGTATCAGCAGCATTCACACAGTCTATTAAATCCACAGGGGCTTTAGCCCGTACATTTTCAGGATTTCTGAATCACACCATATTATCATTACCATCTTCTTTGTCGTTCTCTTCCTCGTTCTATGTAGTCGTATGACGATCATCTTTATCCATTTCATTTTCTTCTTTCCTTCCAGTCAACAGAGTAGTAATGTTACATAACGAATGCATTTCACATCCACTGACATTGGCCATCCACCCACACACACATATATATTTATACAGATTTCTGAAAGCCATGTATAGTGAAATAGTCCATTATTGTGGGAAAGGAACATTCCTTAAAAAAACTTTATATGAGTTTGTCTTTGGCTTCAGCTCCCACTTTCGTTCATTCATTCCAGCCTGTGGCCAAAATTTTACACGGGTAAGTCAACTACTATAGTGGCAATAATAATAATAGTTGGAGGACCTGAATACATCACAAAATGTTTTCTATTCCATTTACGCTTACACGGCAAAAAACCATTCCGCACTTGTTTTCCTGATGCAAATACAATTGTTACTGAGAACTAACTAGCAAAAAAGTGAAGAAAAGTTACATTTTTATATTTTTTGTAAAAACTTTCATGTTATTTTGCATTTCCTTAAATTACATTTGCATTTATTTATACAGGTACGTGTATAAACGTATTAAGGTCCAGACCTTCCTCCAAACTTTTCCTTAGTTATAATATCATCACACCACCACCACCACCAACAGCTCATTTTCTACTTTGTCTTGTTGACCTTTCATCTCACGTTCAGCAGACAAGTGAGTGTAAAAGCAAGAAGGGAAGAAGCAACGTGGTTGTATTAATGCCCTGTGTACAATTTCGTCTCTTTCTCTTCCATCCTCTTGCATTTTTCATTTTTAGATGAAAACTGCGAATGATGAGGAGTGAGCAAACTGGGCTCAGAGTGCACTACCACCACTGGCAATAGAAAGTAGTCACGGTCTTTGTCTCTAGTTTTTTTACAAGCTAAAAATTACTTTTATTTCTCCCCAACGTAACTTTTACGTTATGAATTATACCTTTTTTCTAGGATGGCAGCGAAGGAGGAGGAGGTGAGTTGGTGCTGAAATTCAAGAAAAAGGTAGCTTTGTAGTAAAACTTCCCAACCGCTTCGTCCTCTGTCTGCAACATACTTGCCCCATACAACGTTTAAAGTTGAGTAATTTCAGAATGCAAGGTTACCCGCAAAAAATAGTAAAAAGGGCAAACCCAAGTTTTATTCTGAGTGAATAATGACATTCAGACAGTCAGATACAGTTTTTCATGTTGCTACTAAAATAGAAATAACTGAACAAGAAGTATTATCGTCTTTATCATTTTTTATAGGTTTTTGTGTGCGACAAGTAGACAAGTTTTTTTCCTTGTCACGTCAGGAGTGTTAACTGTCAACCAATAAATAATGCATTTTAGATGACATTTTTAGCTTTTCTACTTGTTCATAGTTTTAGTCTTTACGACTTTTTGCTTCGATTATCGTTTTAGTCATCTAGTTGTTCTTCTGGCTACATGACATAAAAAATTAAATCTACTCACTTGTCATAACATGGTTCAGCTTTTCGTTTTTTATATACCATATACACAGACACGTATAGAGTATAGAGTTAACAATAAGATTGTAGTAGACTGTATTCTGAGCAGTTTTCAATGAAACATGAAACTAATGACTGTTATACAATATGTTTGGTAAATATTTGAAAGAGGAATTTGCCATTCATTCTTGAAAAGTCGCTAAAAATAAATTCATATCTGTAGAAAAATGTTGTAATGAAATAAAAACGACCACGCAAGTTTGTTTGAATAAAATCTTCAAAGCCAGACTGACAGACATAATGCAGAGTTACAAAAATACATCGAACGGAAAAGAGGGTGGATCAATACAAATTGTTGAGTATACTAATAAATGAATCGGAAGAGAAAAATAGAACATGGGGGTGGGGTGGGACCAGATCAAAAAGCAGCAAAGGAAAGCCGCATTACAATTTTCCTCTTTTTTGGAATAAAAACGAATCTATTTTCTTGTGTTACGTACATACAAACAGTGGTAATAGTAATCCACATCTACTTTTGAATACAGCTATATGTATACATAGGTATGTATATATGTACATAATATGTATATTTCTTTTGTGCAAATGATCATTTTACCCTTTCCCACTCCTCATGTTCATCTTGTTGCCTCACTTTCCCTAGACCTTTCTCCAGGGAAAACGGATTCACTACTCTACTCCACTCTGCTAATAATACAAAACCGCTGCTCTTGTTGCGTGCTGCTTCTTTATTTCGTAAATACTCTCCGATACGAAGAGTATCTCTCTGTTTTGCAATTTTTATGCTGAATGAAACCTACTTCCCTACAAACCCAGTTCTTTTGCTTGTAAAAATACAAAATTAAAAATAGATTATTCAACGTTTACAATGCTAAACTAATAAATCCCTTTATTTAATTTGGCACAAGCAATAATCATAAACAAATGTGTAGGTCTCAAGTAGATATTTATGCATCGGGTAGTTTTATCACGTTCCCTTCGACCTGCTAAATATAGAGCTGGCTTTCTTTCAAAGCTATGGATTCTTCTTTTTTTCAATATGAATTTGCAAATGATGGAAGGAAAAAAGAGAAAAAAATATTTGTTTTTATATTCTGTACAACAACATTCACACGTCATTTTTTCTTACGAGCCAAACAGGAAAAACGTACACAACTGACATAACTTTAAAAAAGTACAATAAATTTATCTTATTTATTTTCTTTTAAGGATACGATATCTACTTGTATCTCTAACAGGATATAGAATTGTGCCATAAAAAAATAAAACAGATTTTTTATACATTACGCTCCTTTTTCTTAACAAATTTGATAAAAAGCGGAGTTTGCTCCCAAAATGCCAAACACAAATATTGCTCGTATAATGCTAATGATAATACTTTCATGTTTTTCAGGGTTTTTGGAAAGACGAAGTAGTGGGTAGAGACCTAAGTAGTAGCTCACTACTAGTTACTACTGAAGTGGCTTTATTCACGATCATACAACCACTTACGTAGAAATGCCAAACCCTAGTAAACTCACTCCAGACAAAATAGTAGTACTAGTAGTAAAAGTAGTAGACGTCGTGTGAGAGGCAGCTCTCCTGAGATATTTTGAATAATTCATGAACATGTCAAAGGTTTGTAGAAAATGATAGTCTTTCTAAGGGCCGACAATACCATGCCATGGAACATACATTGTACATAGAAAGAGCATCACATCACCTTCATGATTGCTCATTTTGTATGGTACACCTTCAGAGGGTGAATGATGGAAGAGATGGTTAACAGAGTCGAACTAACAGGACAGGGACAGTGGTTATCATTCTCGACTGTCCATTCACTTGTTACCCGTATGAACTGTATTGCAAATTTAGACATATTTTTTACTATTTTGTTGTCACTCTGCTGGCTGCTATATTTGTGTTAATAGTATATTACAATGCACGTGACGTTTGTCTTTATATGAAATGTAATGCAAACATATTTTCAATATTGTATGTTTTTGAGACGTTTTTTAAAAATTAAAATTGCTCAACAGGTTTTTGAAAAATATTAGACAAAAATTGTTATATAATTTTTACACGAACAAGCCCTGTTATAATTTGGATGGCAATGTTATGTAATTTAGATACAATCGAACATTTGAATACATCTCTGACCTCTTTATATACACACTGTCACTGTCATTTAAGCTGATATCGTGGAACGTCACAGTGGGAAAAATATATTCTTACACTGTTATGTGTGTCGTAGAGTATCATCGTAAGCTACTTGACAGACAAGTGAAAGAAATCTCAATGGAATTCCTCCCAGAGAACTAGCAGCTTGTTTTGTTGATTGGACGAGAGAGTAACATCAGCTTTCCTGCTACTACACAAAACTTGTGCGTACTTCCACTTGTCCTGCATTTCCTTCGAAATACTTGAAAACATTTCCATTTCAATAGGAAAAGGTACATTGCAACAAGAGTTACAATACCACATGCTACTCACTTCTCACTCAAATTTTCCCTTTGTGCTTTATATCTCGTTTTATTCGTCCAGTCGAGTTTCCGTGTTCACATAACCAATGTAACTTGAGAAAATAAAAATGTACAACATCCTTCATAGCATCTTCTATTCAATAGTATTTCAACGAAAAAAAAGTTCGACAAAGATATGTTCAAGTACATTTAAGATTTATACATGTATGTATATATTCAGAATGTTTACGTATTTGGCAGCTGACAGGGGAATGCTGGAAATATCACTTGAGTTACATATCTCTGGAGTTATGAATGTTTACTAATGTTTATGAGAATCTACGGCAAAGATATTTTTCCTGGCAAATGTGTATTATCGGTGTATTTTTTCCCAATTTTAACGTAATAACAGCATTTCTAGTTTTCGTGGGCTTTTTGCTAATTAAGTTGTAAATAGTCATATAACACACAAACAAGTTTCTTGAAGACTTCTGTATCTTTACCAAGGGAGTTACAAAACAAAACAAGCGATGTTTTCAATAATTCTCTTTCCTGGTTTTCGAAAGATGATAACGTATATGGAAAATAACAGACGAAGGTTAATAACCGGGTAGTGTTGTTTCCGAATTCATTTTATTGTAATGTCACTTTTGGTTTAATTTATTCTCAAGGATTTTGAATTTCACGCTGAACAACAATTTCATGCAACAAAAATAGGTAAATTAGCGATAATTTAGGAACAACTGCGAGTTAATACTATAAGTAATGATTGTATACAGAGTTACCATTTTAACCGTAATCCACGCTAGAACACAAAATGGATTTTCATCATCATTCTCTTTACTGAAGCTTACAGGCACATTAAAATAGTATTCATAGGTAGAATTTCTCTCTAAACAAGATATTATATTAGTAGCTATGTACATATGTATATTAAAAAGTTAAAAGGGTCTGCAGAGTATTTATTTGTCAATGCTGTTGGAAGGAATTAATGTGCAGTTTCGCAGAAATTCAGTGGAAATAGAGCAGTGTGCAATGAAGAGAAAAGAGTGATGAGGGAAAGAGTAAATAAGGAAGACTAAGCTTTTAACAAAGTTTCCCAAGGATTTTTTCGTCTCTCTTTCCCCAGATTAATTACAAGCTGTCGAGGTGGGAATTATAGTTTATTTAATTCGTAAACTTGGAATCGATAAGGCTACCCACACACTTACAAATTGTGTTAAATTTTACTCACTTACAGGATACATGAAATTGGATATGTACATATATGGCACATGCCAAAGACACATGTTTTTAGAATCATTTGCAGAGCACAATGACAGCCAGTATTTCTATTATTATATTTACTTTCAAATGTTGATGTGTTTTTCTTTCCTGTCGCATTATCTTTATTCATTCAACTTCAAAGGAATTGCGATGTTTCCAGTTTCCATTCACAAAACATCAGAGAAAGAAGACCTAAAAAGAGGATTTAGCACAAAAACATAAGGTCGATGATGCTTGCGGTTGAATGCTTTAGAAATGTACTTTCAGCTTACAAGTCAAAATGCCTAAGACATGTCTACTTAATCGTTGCATTAGAAAAATTACAAAAAAAGTTCATTCTCTTTTATCAATCAGCTTATTTGAGAAAGAAGGACATTTATTTAAGTGCTACTTAATTTGTGACTTTGTGAGCCAATGAGAGGATGAAGATGTCAGTATTAGTACAAATTTTTCTATGAAAATATTCTTCTTTTTTGTATTTAATAGTTTCAAGAATGAGTTTATACGATGATAGGAAACAGATTTTAATTGAAACTTTTGAAAACAATAAAATCCTCTTATATGTGAGATGGCTTTAAAAGCAAACTGTTACCATATTTTTTCAACATCAAAGACCTTTTTTACATTTCTATTGAAAGTTTTAGCATGAACCTAATTTTTTTTTCTGTGAAACATATAATGAATTTCATATGATTCAAACGATTTAAGTACTCAACTTTTAATACTGTGAAATTCAACACGGAGATTTTTTATTTGAGAAATAATGAAATGAAGCAACAAAATAGTGTTTTACTCTACATAATCCCACGTCAAGTAATTATATTGCATGTACATATAGTGTACTATGTAAATACATATAACTGGCAAGGTCGGCCAGTAATCTTAGTATAAAGTCATATGTAACTCTTTATATCCAGCCAGTTACTCATTAGCATACCACCAAATGTAACTAGAACAACTTAAAAAACACGAGAGAAATAGTGCGAAAACTAAGCAGTTTACGGAATATAGTGTTAGCGCCCCGTAATTCAACCTTCTGCCCCTTCTTCAAAAAATGCAATTGTTCTAAATGTATCCACCAGCAACCGACCGACATTGATCTTTAGTAGCGAAGAAGGGAAGAACTATATTTATATATTATGTCTGTTATTATTATAGTGACAGTCAGTCTAGGAGCAGCAGGCCACAACCTATTGGAGTGGTGGTTCATCCTTTGATTTTGATTGCCAACCCTAAAATTTTTACGAGCTCTTCATAATTAATGATGTTGGATGGATGGAGTGAAGATACGATGGAGAGACACTACAGAGTAGATATGAAGGGATACAAAAGCTATATAGCTATTATACTATATAGTAATGGCATTCTAGTAATAGTATAAGGATGTAATACCAATAAAATAAGTGGTGGAGAGAAGGTAAACGAGGCGAATGTGTTTGACATTGTTAGCTACTATACAATATACACAAAAAATATATATTTTTAAATGCATGCATCTATGAGGAGTATAAATACATCATGAATATATTTCTAATAAGTATATATTAGAAAGCACAACCTTTTGTGGCAGTATTTTTTTAGAAGTTACTTTTCTTTTTCATCCTTTTAAGCGCGCTCTCTCTCTCCCTGTCAGAATAAAAAACCTTAGGCCGATAGCAAAAGGTAGTTCATAGAATATTACACAACAAATCAAGCATGTTGTATTATTATACAGGAGAATTTCATGACGTTTTTCTTCGTCTTTGTTGCTACTATCCTGGATGGATGTATAGATGGATACATTACTTGTATGGACTGCGGAATCATGCAAAAACTCACTTAAGCTTTTCGTTTTGCTTCTCTCTTTTGCTCTCTGTTTTTTACTTGTACTGCTGCTTGCTGCGTATTTAGGGAGATCGAAAAATATGTGAGTAACAAACACCGGCAAATTTTTACGTTTTTACTACCAACTATTTTCATTGGTGATGTGATGGTTGTGGTGGAAGTGGAAATACGTTAGAGAGTTGTAATGAATTTCTATAAAATTCATTGTGAAAACATGAAGTTGCAATGTGTGTGTGTGTGTGTGCTGGGGTAAAACGGCACAGGGAGCAGAGGATCAGAGCAAGAAAAAAGGATCGTTATATAAAGCAGAGGTAGGGAATGGAAGCAGCAGCACGTACTATGGATGGTGATAAGTATGGCATGCTTGGTTTCTGCATGTATCGGGTTCAGGTTTGAACAGAACATGCCAACAAAAATGTTTAACAAAGTAGTATTGACCAGCAGACCAGGCCAAAGGATACTAAAGGTAACATTATATTTTACCGTGGTAGCTTTAGCTACTTCTGATCTTTTTAGGAAATCTAACCTAAATACTAAATAAAAACTCTAACAATAGATAAAAAGGGATGAATGGCCAAAAAATACGGGAAAACGTACACGAGTACCTATTTAGTTACCTAATTTCACTTGACTTTTTGATTCCTTTGGGGGGTTTTTCTTGTATGCATTTTGTGTTTACTAACTGTATAGCTCCCTTGTTCGTTTTTCGTATGCCCTATACTTCCATTTGTACGCGACAAGATCATTTTCCTTTCTGATAACAAAAAAAATCATGATGATGACCTACTATTTTTCTTAATGTATTTTTACTAGAAAAAGTAACAAGTAAAGCGGTCAGAAAGTATACTTCATGGAAAATTGTGAGGAATCGTGCAAGAATTTTAAGTGTTTTGACTCTTGTGCATCAGTGGTTGTACCTATGAACGATGCTACGTTGTAGGCTAAATGGTAAAAGTTTTTTTCAGACGTAAATACATGTATATCTTATCAGTATAGATAAGAGCTAGTTGTCCCGATTATTTTCTCCAAAAAAATGCATCAGAATAGTTCGCTTAAACAAGTTTTCGTCCATTTTTCAACCAACAGTAGTAGCAAACAGTCACCTACATTTTTGTTGTTAAGTTTACTGGGGGAAAATAACGGTAAAAAAGAAAAGCGGCTTTTAAGTTAGCATATTTTTTCTATTTGAACTTAATTTTACGTGTTAAAAAATACATATTATGAGTAGTAAAGTTATTAGAATTTTTATTGTTGTGTTTTTCTTACTTTTTTAATCTTTGTTAAGTACCCTGTTATCTGTGTGTAAAGAGGAGAAATGGAATAATTTTATTACTACCATTGCAGCAGGTATTGGGCATTTTACTTTTTCTTGGTAACTGGTTTACTATTCCAGTATTTTTATTTGCTTGTTTTCTTTTTTTTTGCACACACTCCACATATCTATATTTTTTTATGAAAATTTCAATCAATTTATTTTTGAGTGTATTTATATGTATGAAAGAGAGAGATAGAGAAAGAAGCAAGTGAAGTGTGCATAATAGAATTGAAGTTTTTATGTGGCACAAGCACACAAGAAAAAAGTAGCAAACGCCAGTAGCAAGGCAACATAACAGCCACACAGCAGCAGCAACAACAAGTATACTCTCATCCTTTCAATATTTTTTTCATTATTTTGTTGTCGGTCTACTTTTTATCTCCTGTTCCGTTGTTGTGCGTTGTAGTTACTTATATGCATAGTGTAGTGGCAGAGCCGCCACGTCGACTCGATTTTGGCAGATTCACTTAAATAATAAGATGGATTTTTTCCGTAGTTTTTCATTTAGTTATGCTTATGTATGAAATGCAACAGAGAGAGAGAGGCAGGAAGGAATACTTTCTCGAAAAAAAAACTAAAAAGAAGCGAGAAGGAGGAAAAATCTGGATGCAATAATAATATCTGATATCTGTATGTAGTGATTTTCTCTCTTCTATCTTGCTGTTTTTTCTTATTTCCTGATATTCAAACTAAAGCGCAAAAAAACTGGCTTGAGTGAGAGAAAAGGAGAGAAAACCAATAGTTTATCATTTTCAATAGGATTTAAAAGTGTATGATGGCTTATAGTATGAGGATCTTATCATATCGCATGCATGCACGAACGCGCGCTTCACGCAGCAAAAGAAATAGTAGAGTGAAGAAGAAAAAAATCACGAGAATAAATCTGAATGACAAGATAAATCCGTGCATAGACAGATAGTTCACGTAGCAACAAAGCAGCATTATAATATTTTGTTTCACGGACAATACGGACAAGTAGCCATGCATGACGTTTTATTATTATCAATTAATATGGCTTCACTATTTTCTTGAGAAGCTGTCAACGACATCACGCAGGTCAACCACACAAAAGCGGTATTACTTTCTCCTTCAATGTGCAAATGAGTTTTATCATAATACTGATTTACTTTGCATGTAGGCTTTCTGTTTAAACCTATTTATTTTGAGAGAAATGTCAGAGAAAAAATAAATACTGCATAATAAGCTTCTAATGACTATTCAGTTAGTTTGCAATTAGGAAAAATCAGGTTGCTCTGAAGCAAAATAAACGAAAAGGAAGAGAATATTCCGATTCATTACCAATCACATACTGGTAATACTGCAGTTGCAGCTGTATCAAATAATATAATACTCTCCAGTGCTACAATTCACAACTCTCACAAATTTCTGATTTCCTGTTCTCTTACTTGTTATGAAATCTAGTCTGTTCAACCAACTTACTACAAAACAGACAAATTGTGTGTGAGAGAGAACATGCCTAGTAACGTGTGTGTGTGGGCAAAGTCATAAGTAAGTGAAAAATTGGTGGTCTGAGTTCCGAAATAGATACACTGATACCATCATCATCATCCTTTTTTTCTCCAAGTATGAATAAATGGCAAGGGAAAACGGAACCAAACAATTTTTTCACCATCTCACGTACCTTTCGAGCCACTTGAAGGCTTACTATGTCCGCTTGTGTAAGTATGTATGTTTCTAAGAATGGGAGAAGGATGCTCGTTTTGTTGATGATGATGATTGTTATTATTCGGCATTCCTGCAGTAGGAGACTAGAAACTAGAAACTAACATAGACAAACCAACACGGTGAACGCAAGTTATAACAAAGTGATACATGCGAGATAAATCCATGTTCTTTATTATTACCAAGGAGAAAAAAGGGAATGTCTATGACCAGATCATGCAAGAGAAAAAAATGGGTAATAATAATAATAAGCCGACATGTAACACCATGATGCATGCGGCATGAGTATATTCATCTCTTATTTTCACTCTCTCTCGAATAAATAGTTTTCTGTATAATCATACCACCACCGGAATACCCAAGTTAACGATAAGCAAAGCTTTAAGATTTATATTTTGTAGGCTAGACCACATCATGGCAGTAGCGCAAAGTAAAATGCTGCTTGCTGACTCTGAACTATTGACTACAACACAACCTGTGCTTTATTTTCTGATAAAGGAAAACTGGGAGATACTAAAAAAAGAGAAAGATTGTATACTTTGCACACACGTTTTTTTTACTTTTACATATGTTATCAGTCAAAAAGGCAAGCGACGCGACAAGAAGTAAACTTAACTAACATTATCGTCGTGAAGAAAAAAAAAGATGATGAAAGTACCCCTTACTAACAACCACTGCAGTGGTATTAGTGAAAGGAAGAAAAAAAAACGGTGATGGTGTTGAAATTGGTATGTGTGGGGTACTCATCTTTGTCGTCTTATTTTTGTGCTGGTTTCAAGCGAGTGGTGGTTTGTAGTCCGTTCTTTTAGGTGGATGTCGTCCGACTATTACTACTGCTGCTTAGTTTTTTTGTGTGTGTGGGTCTTCTTCGTCGTGTATAGTATGACTAATAATAACAGGGCTTATGTGATCCTCTTGATTTCTCTTCATGGCGTCATGCACGAAAGATATATTTCTTCGTCTTTAGTATTCTTTGCATTGCTCATGATCACAATTTGCTCTTTGGTTAGATAAAAGGATATGTGATCTCAGGAAAAGCCCTTGATCGGAAAAAATAGTCAGAAAGAGAGAGAGGCTGAGTTGGAGAAAGTGAGAGTCAGGAGTCTCCACTAGGAACTCACTTTTACTTACTTTCACCACCACCATTACTACTATCACTACCGGTTCCACCATCCCCAACAAAGTTGAATCTTGAATCTGCAAACATTTTTTTTCCGAGAAAAAAAAAACAATCAAGACGAGAGAAATATAAATCCACATTCCCACACGTTTTTATACACTAAATTTATTGGCATGAGAGCAATCTGTTGTATTTACTTTGTTCTTTTTTTCTGTAAGTGTACTTACATTGCATTATACAAGATGAACAACAACAGTAACAAAAAACGGAAGCAAGATTAGAATTTTATAGTAGCTACTATGCTTTTCCAGCTGGAGAAGAGGAGTAGTATCGTTATTTTTTCAGGTATGCGTTGTCGTTGTTGTACTTGTGTACCCAAAGATACGTAAAGCATAACATACATACAAAATCATATTATTATATTATTATCGTTAGTCAAACAGACGAGAAAGAGGGAAGTGGAAGATTGATGTGGGTGGTGTATTCATGAATATTTATTATTATCAGGACGATGCAGGGTTACTAAAAGCATTTAAGTGGCATACTGTGTGGTTTTTTGCTGTGTGGTAGTAGTAGAAGCATTATCGTCATGATGCAAGCTCTGTAGAATGATATATCATGTTCGTATCATCCCAGCATAAAAATAATGCCGAGAGGATCAGTCATTCAGAATTTCAAATGTGTGTCGTCATATGAAATATTTATGATGTTTCGTAGTGGTCAATATGCTACACATCACATTTATTAGGATGATGATGATGCAGTACGTAGAATATAATTTTGACAAGATGTAGCGAAAAGAAAAAAACATTACGGTACTTTGAATAGATAATGATATGATGGAGAATATAAAGTTTAAAACGCGCAAAAAATCCTCCTTTTCCTGACAAGTTTAATTACTGAAACTTTGCCTTGTAAGCCTGTAAAAACTTATTTAAATCTGTTACGTATTTTGCTTCGTTGGGTTTTTAAAAATTAAAAATGCATCTCCTATGTATATGTTATGCTTACTGATTATTGTTGTTGTAAGTCGGAGACAGAGATTGTATGCTTATGTGGATGGACAGTTTGGAGAATTGGAGTGCGGGATATGCATTCAATGTTGTTTCCAAAGTAAAAGTACAACAAGCCCCTTTACGGGGTATTAGGGGGATTTTATTGGATTTTATACGGGATCAAGGCTCGGCTCAAAATGGCCTTTTATTCATTCATATAACTTTTTTGTATGTCTATGCATTTCTCTCAACTCAACCATTATGACTCCTTCCAACTAAAACCAGTTATGCCATCAAGTATGCTCATTCATGCCGCAGTTTTTAAGCCATTTTTTATTTTAACTTTCATCAGCTTTGGAATTCTCTAATTCTTTCAAAATTTATTGTTTAGCACTCCCACTCCTCTTTAGCTTTCTACGCGATTTTTTATAACAAAAAATTCTCCACTTGAATAAGCTCTTTAATCCAACTAGGATCAAATCATTAAACTCCTTACACGTTCCCACACACTTAAAACTTTTTTTACTCACTGCCGCTAAAGTATCACTCGACTACCTACGAACGTGCAGCATATACCATCCTGTATGTATACTTGGTTTGTTGAAAAGTAGAAATCAATTTTTTAAACTTTCTGTAGTCTTAAGAGCTCTCATACAATAGTGTAATATACTTATAAGTTATGCTTCTAGTTGCCAGGGTACTTACATAAATAGAACTGCAACAGGGCAGGATAATAATGATAGCCGTGTATACACGGATCAAGGACACATTTCTTAACAGAAGAAGCAGTAGTAATGAGGTCTCAGGTGCTCTTCGAATGGCCCATTAACCGGATAAGAAAACGTTACGCTTTTGATTGTAAATGTGAGTCTGATCACATCACAGTATGTATCGTGTATATATCCATTTCGTCTTCATTTTCTTCAACAACTAAAAATCAAGGCCAATGCCATTTAATAAATTAAGGCTGTTGCTATTTTCCCCTTTTTTATCTCTTCTCCTCTTTTCCCTTTTGCCATGTGCTGAGATTCAGATTTTCAAATAGGAACATTACCTTGATAAAAAATAATGTACATTTTTTTCTCCTTTTCAAGTAGTTCACAAAAATGTGCAGAATACGTCATTGGGTACTACCAAAAGCTCAGTTCCAATTATAAATGCTCATCCATTCAAGTATTGAGTGGGATGTTCTGAATCAATCAGTTAACTGGGAAAGCATTTTTACTATAAAAAATGACCAAACAAAAGCCATGTGGCATGTTATGGGAAAAACAGGATCTCATTTGCCAACAACTTCCCGCTACCTTTCCACCTTAACCACTTTTCTGACATTTTCATTTTCGTCAACTAAAATATGCCATACAATATCGGTTCGGAAGAGAACCATTACTACTTTTGCAGGTGCGTTCATGCATGCACGACTTGCAACTTATTTATAGCATACGCAAAAATTCATACACAAAAATAAATATAAATACACAACGCATAAAAAAAATCAAGTGTGGGTGTGATATCACTGTTACTCTTTTACAAATCTTGGCCGCCTGAAAACTTATAACTTATATCTCCCTACTGTTCAATTTTACTCGAGTGTAATAATATCAGACTTTGTTGTGTATGACCAGGACGACGATAACAACAAAAAAGCAGTAGTAGGAGCAACATATTATCGCAATATTTTTTTTAGTTGGGCGTCTTCTCCAAACAGTGAACTACTGGCTTCTGTGTACGTGTAATATCATAACGTAACAACCATCGCAACGACCAGGCTGTGAAGGAGGGGGAGTGAGAGTGAGAAAAGCGATACTGGAAATTCCAGTTGCAGTCCAGTTCTTCTACTCCTCAACTGAAGTCCAGTTACGTTTTCAAAACAAGCAAACTTACATAAACACATACATAACTTGGTTGGATATGTTACGTTAGGTGAAAAAAAACGAAAAAGAAAAAAAAAACATAGAAAGCAGCATACCACCAAACCAACACCAACTACCACCACCACCACTGTACCTTCTACTGTAAGTATGTCATCTCATCAATAAAACATACATTTTTCTGGCTCCAACGCATTTTCTTCTAGTAGCCACAGTTATAGTACATAATTGTAGTAGTATCGTATCAGCAGTAAGCAGGAAAAATAGTGTTTTTTACATTCAGTTATCCGCAGTAAAGTCCCAAACTGGATGGTGGTGGTCTGATGTTGTGTAGTGAGTGAGTTGAGTTTGTATGGTATGGCACATTCACATTTCTTTTCTTTCTCTTTTTGCCAACGAGCCAGCAAATGTTTCTCTGAACTTCTTACGTCTTTCTTTTCTTCCTTGCTTCCCTTCTTTTTACAGTTTCTTCGTCTTTCTCTATATATGTACTGCTCCTATCACTGTATATTATACATAATACATACCGATTGTATTACAACTAGTGCACAAGATAGTAGTGGATATTATGTATACTCTCTGGTCATACTTACTGCTTCTTCATATGAACAACTTGGATTTTACTACTTTTTTTCTGCTTGTTTCAACTTATCCGAGTAGCCAAGCAGTAGCAGCAACACAGCCAACTTCCTTTTCTTTTTTTACTCCTTTTTCTCTACTTTGTTCTTTTTTCTTCTTCTATTTACTCCACATACACACTCAATTCATCCAACATTCTTTCACTTTTCTACTTACACGCATTCCAGTGAATTATGTATAGTTATGTAATGTAGTAGTAGTAGTAACAAATACACTGTGTTTGAGACAGAGAGATAGCACGATTATGTGCTATGTGTGCTGCTGCTTCCCAAAGGATTTGTCGTTAAAATGAGCAATGTCATGTATTCATGTGGTCTGGTCACTCCATCCTACTTCGTGTGGTACGAACGAGAACATTCAGAGATCTTGTCGGCCCAGAAGGATTTAGATTTTGAACAAAAGACGGAAATGTGCTCACGTCCAACATCCAACACAACAGACAACATCACACGCAAACGTACCTTGAAGCCTATACGCATATTTATTATTATTTTTAGTTTTTTTTGAATTTCATGTACATTCAGAAGTATCAATATCACAAATTCTATACTTCTTTTTCCAGTCATCCAATTTAGAAAGTAGACATGTGATATGAAGAAAGGAAAGAGAGAGAGTTTTGTGGTGGAAATAGACGAAAAATAGAAAATAGATGGATAGGGAAATTGGAGAGGGAGTGAGACTAGAAGGAAATAAAGAACAGAGATATAGAAAATGAAGAGATAGAAAATAGGAGGAGCGCACCCTGACATAGAAGCCCTTCTACTTTTTGTTGTAATACATTATTGTTAGTCACTTCAAGTTTACTTATGGATATATGTATGACAGTTGCAAAGTAGTAAATAGAGAAGAAAATGGCCTAGAAAAAGTAAGTTGCTTTGCCTCCACTGCTTGTGTTCTGTTGCCTTTTCTTTGCCACTCCATACAATCTTTCTAGCTCAGTCAGTAGAAGAAGATGGTAGTTTTTTTTGTGGAAAAGGAAGATTTTTTTATTGAAGCGCCTGAATGTCGGGCGCCAGCCTGGCATTTCGCCCGAAGAAATTGTTGCTGGGGATAGTGGTAGTGCTGGTGATGTTGATAATGCTTTCTCGCTACTTACTAGACTTCCTTGCTTTACTTCATCTTCCCTTCCTTCTCTGTCTATCTATCTATCTTTGTTCCTCCATTCACCATCAAAATGGTACTTCATTTTTGTCATATAAACATAAATGCACATGTGCATTATACATATCTGATATGATATATTCGTACGTGTATACGCTTATATGTATGTATGATGGCCTAATTTTTTGTCGGATTATTTTGATGGAACAGAAAATATAATACAATTGCTATAAAAATAAAATTATCCGGTTTTGTTGTTGTTGTTACTACTTTTCTACGTTGCAATGTTGACTATGCCATTTATTTTGTACATTGTTACCTTTGTATTTTATACATCAAACAAACATAAATATATTAATATCCTTCCGCTCAAGGCAAACTTCACAAAAAATTACATATGTACATTAACTTCTCAACTAATGAACTTAGAATACATACCTCCATACATACATATATCCTTACGAGCAGTTATTTTATGAACGTTGAATCGAAAAATAGACGTATGCCTATACCTACATTGTAGTGAAAACCCATAAAAAAGTATATATCGTCGACCTAGATTCTACAGATTCTTGTACACACTTACTGTTCTGACAATTCACTGCAATGGTTACTAGCAGTAAACAGATTGAAAAGCCACTAATGTAATCGACAAGGGGGTGATTATACTTTTTTAATGTATAAACTTGTACTGGAAAAATACGGGTTTTGCTTTTACTTGAACTACTACTGTTGCTGCTGCACTCGTCTTCTTTACTCTTCTTTGTTTTCTCTTCCTGTTTATACGGTTTTGTCATAAGTGAACGAAATGAAGAAGCTACATATATACATATACATATACAGATATATGTATACGTCCTGACTTTTCAGTCTTCTTTACTCTTTTTTTTTGAGAAAATCTTGAATTGTTGTAAAGAAAGGGAGGGAGTGGGGCAAAAGAGAAGAGTTGTGTAGTCATTGTCGTTCTTTTTTAGTTGGCGGCGGCAGTAAGAATATATGGCAGTTGTTGTTGTTTCCATTTCTGCTGCTCGTGGTTCTATTGCTACTCTGCTTCATTCCTAACGACCCCGATAAGATGTTGGTGGTAGAATGTATAGCACATTAAGCAAAATAAACCCAACACAAAATGTATGACACACATACATATATGCAATAAATACAATAATGTGAGTTTAGATGTAATGATATCTCTTATGCTGGTAGTGGAAAAGTAAATAATAGCAGAGTACGTGTGTATCTGTTTCAGTGTAAAAATGTGCTATATTATAACATTATAAGTGTACATACAGAGAAAGACGGACTGTCCTAATGTACTACTTCTTGCTAAAAAAAGGAGTTTTCATAAAGTGTGGAGAAATGGGACATGAGAATCAAAAGTAAACTGCGTAGGAAATGGAAATTTTTAATTTTATGCGTATTCATGATCTCGCTTACTCTCATATATGACTGGAAAAAGACTTATATGTCTCTCAACAAAAAGAAAATGCAGTTGTTGTTCTAAATGTTATTGTTCATGTAGTAGTAAATAAAAATGTATGCAGTATAAACGAAGTGTTCGTGGGAAGTAGTCCTATACATTAGGAAAGTTATATTTAACAAAGATGTATTGTTGCAAGTGAGTTGGAAAGATGCTATCTTTTTAAATAATGCAATAAAAGCTTAGCTTTCAAGATATGTCAAGAATCGTTTCTTTGTGTTCCTTCTTGCTTCTCAGTTTCCTGCAACTATGAATAGACTTATTTGCATTGTTTTTTGTGTCAAACACATATTTATAGATTTCTACTTAAGGGGAGTATAAGAAGAAACAAGTACAAATTATAAGCTGTTCATATTAATATGACTGATTAAGAGACAAACATGAGCAGTATCAATGATGATATTCTTCACCTTTTTACGACCTTCTCGTCGTACTACTATTATGATGTCAATGATTTTTAGACAACTGAGTACCGCTGTAAGCAAGTACTCTGAAAAGATGCTAAATCCTTATCACATTGTCTAGTTTATGTCTTCAAAAGAAAAGTATATTTGAGCAATAATAATATTACGACAATTTTAAATAGTCATCACACAAAAGAAACATAAATAAAAAGCTTGGACTTTATCTCTGGAAATTATTATTCATAAAGTTGACCGATTTTCGAAAAGAGGTCCTCTTTTAATCACCCAAATCTTAACTGTATTTTTTACAACATGTTGTAAAGAAAATACGCTACGGGATAACGGCATCAATGACAATTGTATCGAAGACTAGATGACAGACGCGCAGTACTTGATATTAATGCTCTCTTAAGGTTTTACTGTTTATTTATGGAACTTGAGTGAACTACATACATGGTGAATGCCAATAAAGTCAGTGAAGCTGCTCACTAAAGGCACTTAATTTTTACGACTCTCGGTGAGTAAAAAAAGAGAAATTAAAAGTGACATCGTTCGTGGTGTCGTTGAAGTTTTTCTTGTTGTTGTTAAAGCATATTATTTTAGCCTCAATCCTTATTATCTTGAAGAGAGCTATAATAGCTACTAGATCCATTAGCTTTTAAAAATAATAGTGTAATTTTAGTAGGGTGACATTTCCCCTGATGATGAGGGAGAAAGAGAGGCCGAAAGAAAGTCAACATAACCATTTAATGTTGGATGATAAAACAACAACGTAGTCATTAAAATGTTGATGACAAATACTCAAAATGCGTGTTCCCTCGTGGCATTCAAGATTCAGACTGCTTGTTGAAAAACTGTATTTACTTATTCTGAGCTCCCTGTCGAGATTTTTAATGTCATCATGTTACACAAGATGTTACAATGTTTAAGTACCCCACACGCTACTCATTTCTTCTTGATATTAACAACTCTGGCTTTTATTCCCATTCATTTATTCACTCCCTCAGAGTCATTATTATTATTATTGGAATGCTTCTGCCCACGCGTTTTGCTGTTTGCTTCCTCAGAAAAACCAACACACAACTACATTTTTCTTGATATGTCCTGCTTGTTTACGATCACCTCCCACCCCTTTTGCAGCGGTTTTTGATAACATTCCTACCTTACCACCCACTTACACCCACAAAAGTAAGCAGGTAGTATTTATACATGGCTTGAAGGCAAAGAACAAAATGTACTAAATTAAGATCTTAAAAAAATATGTATATGAGTAATCCACAAAATACTGTGTACTTTTTAGACAGGCTCGGAGAAAATGGGTGCTACTTGATTTATGTCAAATGTGAAAGTTTTTCTACAGAAAACCCCGTCAATTAGCATTTAATTTCATTTAGAGAATCAGCACAGGGAAAATAAATGAGCAGGAATCCTGTTGATGTACCCAATGTAAAAACGGGTAAATAAAGGTAAAAAGTAGTTGCAAAAGTGTTTGGAGAAATGTAATATCACCGTCTTCAGAGCTGAAGGTCTACGTTATCTTCGTTCATAGAAATACAGTAGGATTTTAAAAGGCTAAAAACATCGTTATTATTGTAGCTACACGTTTGTATGTATTGTGTACATGGTAATGTAACTTTCATTTATCCATTTAGTATTATTATTATTATTAAAGTAATGCGCTGTTGTTGCTGTTGCTTGTTCAAATTAATGTCGGTCCATTAAGGACTCGCCCTTTTCGTACGATGACTGATATTGAATACACGTAGTTATTATAGTCAGTGTAGTTTACTTTGCATTGTACATGTATACTTCTTCTACTATACTCGCATGCCAATTGCCAAGTAAACCCGAGTGCTGATTATTTGCGGTTTTGCGTCTCACAGTAATATAGATGCTTTTAATATTCTTTCTTCTGTGTAATTTCCCCCTTCATTTGATGCTCTTCATTTGTAGGTTGCTGTGTAAAAGATCCGAAGAATATTTCGATGAAGATAACAAGTTGCTTCAAAAAGAAAGCATGCGAACATTTGCGTGAAGAGTGTCCCCATATTAACACGTTAGCATACTTACATATGAACATTGTGTACATTCAAATGCGTTACAAACTATCTCTTTGTCTTTGGGAAATATAATATCGCCCATTTCAGTCATTATAAATACAGAGAGCTCTGAGCAGACAGTGGTTTTAATCATGTATTTTTTTGTTAATTTGACCATTTTATTTGGACACCAATTCGCATCCACATGCAACGTATTTATTCTTGTTTACAGTCTCTATGTTTGTGAAACAACTGGCCAAAAAGGATGTTGTAGACATTGCATACAAGAGTGATAAAAAGTCATCAACCTTTTATTGCTCAAAATTTTCCCTGCACTAACACAGTAGGGGTGAACATTAAGGCATTGTCTACTCTCTCAGCCAGTTTACAATTTTTTAAATGGCAAAAACAACCTTATACGAACGTATAACATGACGGGCGCTTTGTTTTTAACGGAATGCATCTATGAATAAATTATATTTTTGGCAATTTAAAACCTTTGAATGAAATTCTCTATGTGTTTATTATGATTTGCTCTCTGGAATAGAATTCTCATAAATTAGAGATGGGAGGGTGCATCCCAAAAATGCGTAAAACGTTTCAGCCAAAATACGAAAATAAATGTAACTAAACGTTACTATTATACTACTTCGAAATCGATCCAACTGACAACATATATAGTAAAATACAAATAAATGATGCGCATTGGTGAGAATTATAAATGGACAACATACTGTTGCATACTTAACGAAAGTAAAAAACCTTGAATCTCACATTTTAATGTTTTATAATTTTAATGAGCACATTTTGAAAAACCCATTTACGGTCGATCTATACGCCTTAAACAAACAGAGGTCATGTAGTACTCATTTCCAAATTCATTTTATACCCACAATTTTACACTCGTACAAATATAAGTGGTCTTCGCAATCGCTTTACATTTTGAAATGAAAACAAACAAGGCGTGTAATGCATTAAAAACTGTTGAATCATCACTACGCCATTCTTTCATGTATTCACTGCGCAGTAGAGTTTTTCCTGTTTAATTAGAAAACTGGTGTTGCACAAAATATTTATGAAATTATGTATAACGTAAATACTATGCCGCATACAAAATTATCTTATTATTAATGAATAAAGAAAGTCGACTTTGCATTAACACAGACGCTAGCTAATTATCTTTTTACACTTCCCTGATTGTAAAAATGTGCAGAAAAATGCCTAAATGAGAACGACTCTATTATCGTCATTTATTTGAGCCATTAACCTTCGCTTTAACATCATATTTTCTTTCTCACTGTTTAAAAAGTTTGTTGAATACACAATTTTGCCACAATGAAGGTAGCACTTTAATACCTTTTTACCATTACTCTGCAATTTCCTTTTCGTTCTGTCCGTACAAACACGTTTTAACTTGGGAAGAAAATCATATGCATGTAATAGGACATGATAATAATGTGCGGAAGTGAGAGGTCCCTCTTATCATCACCATCAGTCACTTTAACTTGTTCCTTGTTCTATAAGCACTAGGGAAAATAATAAAAGCTAAGAATGCATTTTCGCTGACGAAAGCGTACAATATCTAACCATTTATGTAATCTAGACACACGCCCACGTTGAGCAAGTTAAACTGTTGGCATTTAGTATGAATATATTGTAAGAAGAAGAGTAGGAATATGCGAGCAAATTGTATTTACGTTTGCTTTCAAATAATCATAATTGCCGGAACTAACCTATCCCATTCAATTAGGAAAATGCTGCTATTCCAGGTCGGTTGCTGTTGTTTGGCCGGCAGGCTGTACATATATATGTATGTATGTACTATGTACATATACACAATTATACATCCAGTATATGTTTTCTATGCTCTGTTTCATCTTTGAAGGAGATTTACACTGAACAAGAAAACTAACAACATGACATGCTTACTGAATATTTCACAATTAGTGCGCGACCTCGGACACTGTATATTATGCTAGACAAACAAGATTGCTTTCATCATGAACCGACCTCAAATAAGAAGAACAAAACAAAGTAACGACATAACAATGTCGTTGAAACCATTACTATGGCTACTTATCATTTTTATATATATTTTACATTTTTAATAAAGCAATACAAATGCAAATATCATCATGTACACATGGCAACTCATAATATAAACGTTATCACATAGTGCATGCATGATCACCACATGTAAGAAATTGCCTCGTTATAAACGCAGTTGGGCCAAAGCTGCAAAAGAAAATACTTGTCCAACTAAAATCAGTTGTATACCAGACTGTACTGGAAACAAACAAGATACAAAGCCATTGGGCTCACTCATTTATGTCATTTCAAAACAATTTAATTTATTCCAGAACAACCATTTTATTGTTGTTCCATTTTACTTACGCTTACCAAACATACGTTAATATTTTACTCTGAAAGAAATAATATATATTTCTTAATTAAGGTCATAGTAACAGCAAATATGTTAGGTTTTATTGATGATTTTACATGCATAATTATTAAGTTTTGGGATAATTGCATTATAAATTATTTTTTACGCAGAATGTCCGTAAATTTCATTAATGATGTGTTATGTGTGTGTGTTTCATTCGTAAAGTGCACTTTGTTTGTGCGTTAGGCAGAGTATCAAAGTGGGATTTTCAAAAAAACTCATGAAATCATTTTACGTTGAAAAATATGTGAATTTCACAAGTTCATACAGTCAACTCATATTTTTTTTTTGCATAATTTTACTATCAGTTTGATCTGGTTTTAAAAAGTACTTAACAAAACAAACAATTCAAAATTCTTAGTAATGTGAATGCTAGCTAGGCAAATGCAAGTAAATTTCAGTTTATAGCGCATGCCAGCATTAGGTTCAATAGATTAAAATGAATTTCTTCCACTGTAGAACAACAACTTGTTTTTTTTCACACAAAAACATTTCGATATTGTATAAACTTAACTGACATTTATTAAACAGCGCAAGCTACTTCATAAGAACGGTGTCTACTCGTCGGTCCAACAACGCGATTACTTAAGTAAAGTCTAAATAGAAATCTCAAACGTGGTATAAACAGGCACCTCAACCCATCCCCTAAATTGGTTAACTGGTCTTACAAGGTATAGTCCTTTGGTGCCGCTTCGATCTAGACATGTGACTAGGCAAATTAAAGTCGTAATTTAATGTAGATTAAATATCCGTATTCAGTTTTCTGTAAAACTGACATTGGGTAATACAAGGTCCTGGTACCTTTAGCCCTTATTACCGTTCACGATAGATTGCCTTAAACTTAATGTCCTCAAACCATATATATTCCCAAATGAAAATGATTTAAATGTTGCAAGTTAAGTTTTTAGGCATCTTGTTGAATGAAATACGTCATAAGTATAACTGAATGCCAAGATAGTGAACGTTACTTCATGACATATAAGCCAAGCTGCTTTACGCACCAGTAGTTACACAAAACCAAATCTTAGTTTTACAGAAAACTGAAAATGGATATTTAATCTACATTAAATTATGACTTAAATGTGCCTAGTATGTCTGGATCGGAGCGGCACCAAAGGACTATACCTTGTTAGAGCTGACACATGTCAAAGGTCACATACGTTGTAAATGGACAAACAATTATTGCGTGTGAAGTTTAACAAAAAATGAACACACAAACTTTGTCAAGTAACTGTAAACTCAAGTCCTGATAAAAAACTGAAAAGTTTCTAAGATTTAGATGCCAGAAGTTGTAAACTGTGCGGTAGCCTATGCGTATGCATTTTTCAAACATGAAACAATTATAAAATATTAGATTGTTTTAAATTAATATTCAAAGCGTAGAAGTTTCATTCATTGCACTTTAAAAAAAATCAAATTGAATAAAACTTCCTACTTCTCTACACCTGCTTGCTAGAAGTTTATTTTTTCTCAAGACATGTATACTGATCTATCTATACTTTTAGAAAGGAAAGTATCAAAATGAAAGCGGAAAAAGAAAGAGAAGCCCAGAGGGAGTAGATTGGCAGATATTGTTCACCATCATATCTTTGATCTAGTGTTTTCGTCAATGCATTCAGACACCAGACGCATTAGATATCAAAAACATCTTCCTTTTTGAGCTTTTACGCAGAATATTATGGTAGCTAGTAGTATTTGATAGAAACTGCTACGGATGTAACTGAAATTTCATCGGAAAACGACATTGAAGGGACTATCACAATTAATTATTAACGTGAACTCACGTCACATACGACTTAAGTGCTTCTTTTTTTCGCTTTCACATACTCCTGTTGGTAAACTTTTAAAACTGTCTTTCGAAAAAGTGTGTTATGACTCTTCTCAAACATTTTCTGTAAAGCTAAGTCTTCTTAGTTTGTAAGTTCCATTATACGAGTCGTGGCATGTTCTCCTGTGTTTCTTCACACTTCGTTCAAATATACTCATGAGAAAGGTTTTGTCCTGACGAGCTATTCACTTCAACGAAAAGCTTTGGGAATCGCAAGTGCAAAATACGATATTAAAAATGGATGCCTGTGTGACACATTATTCCTTCGTGTAGACTGTAGTGAATTTCCTAATACGGATGTTATACATATCCACCAACAAATTAATGTTATGCTCTCAAAATTTCATGTTGTTAAAATAACATAAAATATTAATACTGTAAAAACTAAGAGGTGAATTCTAATCCACACTTCTTGTGAGAAACGGACAAAGTCTTAAAATAAAAACTTTCGACTTTTCTGTTTAGACACATTTCGCGAGCAAACCCATTTTACCTCCGCCCCCATCACCTTCGTTGTTTTCTTTTGTCAACACTGCTCCAATCATTTCGCCAAGTCATTTTGTTTGTATGTGTATGTGACAAATTCATGTACGTACACATAATATCACCTTGCCTCAAAACATGTATAGCTATCATCATTATCGTCATGTCACGATCAAGAGTAAAAGTTTTTGAAGAGCGACTCACTTATATTGTTTAGAAATTATTATTTGCACGAGCACAAAGTAATCATCATTATCAAACGGAAAATCACACGCACAGTGACAAAAATCATAATAGTTAATAGACAGACATCACTCACAAAAAACTTGTACGTATAAATGTATCTATTTCTATACTATTCTTTTATGTAAATGAGCTGATGTTCTATTACTAAGCATTGTCCATTACTTCTGAGTCCCTTTTTTGAAAATTCTACTCAATTTATACTATTTAAACCTTTTCTAACCCAACGTCAACGGAGATAAGCCCCAACCAACGCTACATGGTAATAATTTCAAATTATTGGGTACCACCCACTTTGAAAAAGCTGGCCTCAAATCAATATAGATAAGCCAAAATCAATTCGAATTGCCTCAGATCAAATCACAAAACTAAGTCTATTAAGATATGCAGTTAATTTATGATTTCGTATTATATATGCCTTAAAATGTATGACCTTTGCTTCAGACACTAATGTTTCAGAAAGGGGTAAATATTAAAGAATGGGTATGGCCTCCCCGTTTTTTACAACGGATTTATCAACTAGTCAAATAGAAATTTGTAAAGGAAAGGGAAAACTGTCACGCATAATACACTAAACTATTTCCACTTTTTAGTCTCTACCCGATAATAATAATAAAGCGCAGCTTTGTTCTGTATGAAGAATTATTTTTGTGCTGTTTGACAAATTAGTAGTTTTCTAAAAAAAACTTCGGAGAAATTATAGAGAAAAGGATGGATGTTGATGCACGAAGTACCTTTATAGTACGAATATTATACATTTGCGGAACTTTTGTGTAGGTATACATTATATACGTTGCACGTGCACTACTGGGTATACATATGTACCTAAATAGAAATATCTGAGTTATTGCAAAAATCCACGTTCATCTTTTTTGTTAGAAACACAACAGGAGTAAAGTTTGAAGTAGTTATTTCTTCATACAAATTGGAACCCCTTACCACAATGTGCATGAAACAGGGTATCCTTTGTTTCATGGAAATACCAACTTAGATATTTTTTCATGGAATAATGGAAAACATGGGAGAACGAGCATGTAAATATGTAAAAGCAGTGAATACTGAATGCATATATATGTTGTCTGTGAATACTAGGCCTTCTGTTGACATTTTACATGTAGTAAGTTTTTCTTGTAGTAATTTCAATTTGATTTTACATGCCTGCATCCTAAATAAATACATCAAAAAAGTTTAAAGATTATTTTTGTGCACAACGAGAATTTTAAGCATCACAATCAGAACTTGTTCTATTTGGTTCTTTTGTACAAATTCGGAAGCTTTTTTCTGCAATTTTCTCAAAATGCACACCACAGTAGAAAAATAAATAAACATACTGTGTACATGTTCGTAACAAAAACAGACATAAAGGGGAAAATAATTTATACGTTTTGTTTTTTATAGAGTCTAAATACACCCACGCATTGCGTTGCTATAAAGATATTATAAGTTTGTGAGCAAATTTTATTTATGCATCCTATCTGTGTCACTAGACGCACATGTCGATCTTATTTACTTTTTTGCATGTGGTTGATACAAAAAAAAGATTCTCCAATAATGAAAAAGATAAACAAATAAGAATGAATTGCAAACATTTTCGTACCTAGATTATTGACTTTTCCACGATTTTGAGTATATGGTGAAAAAAAGGTAAAAGCACGGAGAAAAATAAAGCATATCAGCCGTTACAACAATCCACCCAAGTAACGGATGGATTTATGATGTAAAAGAAGATAAACAAAGTTGTTTTTGCCTTTGCTCGTTTATAAATAAAGAGCCTCTAAGCATAATAAAATAATAATTCAAAATAAATGCAAGACATGGCTTTCTCTAAGATGTGTTGACATACTAGGTATATATTTTTCTTACCACACGTAAGAAAACAACATTACCTTTTGCTGATATACAGGTGATGACGACAAAACAAGAAACAAAATAAAATGATAAAACAAACTCTGCAGACAATCACAATCTCATCTTTCTTCATACCAATACATGTAAGCAAATATAGGCACATGTGCCCGCACACCCAGTAAGGTAATTTAAGAAAGGATTCCCCCATCATCTCGTTCATCTTCTGCTACCGACAAACACAAAACCTGCCATATTTAATCCCTACCTTACTAATATCGATCCAGAGAATTCAATCAAAAAGCACCCTAAAAATAAATAACTGATGTCATTTCACAAGTCCTCTGCCTATCTTTGTCTCTCTACTCTACTGGTTTCCATTCCCTAACAATCTCTCAATGAAAACACTAAAAAAATAATAATCATTCTTTTCCTTTCATTCTTTCTCCATGTAGCGGTTTTCTCTCGGAATTCACCTGAAGATACATAAACCAGTTGGAAAAGTGAAAGGGAAATCCATTTTGTCTTCTTGTTTCGATGTCTGTTGCTGTAAATGTGAAAGCAAAAGAAATTGTACGCCTGAAGCATACAAGCTACAAGATACGGAAGTATTGCAGCATGGTAGCATCATAGCAGTGGCAGCAAACGAAACCATCTCATTTTTCCACCACAAATCTCACTCACTTTTCTTACCTCTTCTCCCACCTTGTTTCTCTCTTCTTCATTTTTTCCTTCAAGCTAGTTTGCTGGGGTAATGAGATTACAATTTTAGTAAATGGAACCACAAATAATGCTGCACAATACTGGAACGTATGTACATGTCTATCATTCTACTTACCATCTTCTCAGATAATATTTTCCCTTTCTTTTCCATATACTGTCTCTATCAAGCTGTATGTATGATTATTTTATTACACAACGTAAGTATTCCATATTTTTTCTTGTGTGATGGGGCTAACTTTCTAGATAAAAACCCTAACGTAAACAGTAGACTTTACAATAAACTATTTACAGTGTCGTGCAGTAAAAAATAGTACTACTGTAATGTCATCTTGTATAGCAAGTTGGTGAAATGTTGAAAGTAACGAAGAGATAAAAAGGGAGTAGACAAATAAAAAAATGTTTTCGAATGATGGTACCGTAATAATAATAAACAATGAATTGTGTATTTTCTTCTTATTCTATGGACGTCAGAAAGGGTCTGAATGAAACTATTCCCCTGCAAGCCTCCATAATTTTCTCCTTTTCATCCTACTGAATGCATATGTTGAAGTTGAAAATAATGTGTGTTTTTATGATTTTATGATTTTGGTGTAATTTCCAAACAGTTTAGTTCAGTTTATGAGGCGTTCCATAAAAATTATTGGCTTGAGTGGGTGTACGTGCTGGGAGGCTGGGATATGTAAATACTTCCATGTGTCCAGCTAGCTTGCCATATTATTATGTTTACGCTACACCTACACAGAATAGTAGCATGCCTTGTTACACCAGAGAACAGAATCAATAGTAACCGGGGAAAAAACCCGGAATATTTTATGGAATATTTGGAGTGCTATGTAAAGTAGGAGAATGGTAATAATGATAATGTATTCATTGGCATGTGCATTGCAATAACTATTTCTTAAACAGAATAACCATTTGATTCTTAATTTTTTTCAACAGAAAGGCATTTGCCAAAAATGCATAGAAGAAAACATCATATTGCTGTCCACAATCAGGTATTTCTATGTTTGCCTTGAGAAAGCAGAAAAAATGCTTATTTTTCATGTGAAATAGAGACAAGTTTGTTTGGAGAAGAACCCTTGCAAATAGTAAGGTTATGAAGATAATAATACAGGATGCCCTTTCCTTAAACTTTCATCTGGCATTACAAATGTGTCGCAAAACCACGCACAAATGTATGGTAAAGTTTATATGAATGTACAATTTGATTATGTAAGTATACACATGTCTTTGCTAAAGTTGGCTTGTTGGCATGTTCCATGACAGGCCAGTAGGAGCAGCAGAGCAGACGACCCAACACCAGCAACTTAAATAGAATAAGAGGATGAGCTTTAGCTTATCCTTTTTTCATGCAACTAGCCAAAAGAAAAAGGGAAAACTTGCAAAAGAAAAGAACCTGATCATCATAGAGAAACCAAAAAAAATATACATTATGTGGGGACAGAAGGAACTAGACAGTGAGATGAAAAGGAAAATGTTCCATGTCACAGAGGAAATGGAGAGACACAGGTCCTTACAAGATTTTGAAAGAGATTCATGACCAAGATAGAAGAAGAGAGAAAAGAAAGAAAGCATGACCCTATCTCTCTCTGGCTGCGTTTTTGCTATCCATATCCGCCGACTTGTGGAAAGTGTAATGAAAGTAAAAAAGATGGGGTATAGTAGGAGATAGACTCTGTAAGTATTTACTTAATGTGTACATATACATACATATCTGTACCAGAAAAAAGTAGCTAGTTATCATCATGGCAAAGGGAAATGTGCAGAGAGAGGTAACTTAATACACGTACACATACACACACACTCTCTCTCTTTCTCGTTGACTGACTGAAAAAATAAAAACGAAACCGCAGCAGTGAGACCACGAAGATGCTGGGCTATTATACGTATTATGATTTCGTGGAAAATATTATATACATACATTACATTTCCATGTTTTGCACATTCAGGTACACATATATTCGTATATACTACTCACTTTTGCTACACTTAATATATCAAACTTGGCATCCCTCTTGGCATGTCTGCGAGAATAAAGAATGACGAAAATTGCGTGTCTGCGAACAGAACAATATATTGTATGTATGCACATGCATACAAATGCAAAAAATATGTATGCGCAGATTTTTATTTGAGTAGGCAACTCTGACATTTTCTGCAAGTGGTAAAAGCAAAGTAGGAATAGTAACAAGTTAAGTCATTCATGATGAGGAACACAGGAGATGAGGGAGAAAGACTACATACATATTGAAGACGAAGGAAGATGATTGTGGTGTTGGTGATGATGGAAGAATAGGAGGCCAAAAAGGGTTTATGAAACTCTTATAACTTTCAGATATGAAACTTTCCATATTGTATACCAGCATTTTGTATAAATTAGAACTACAATATATCATTATGGTTATAGCTCGTTTATCCCATCATCGTCCCAACTACCAAGTCGCTTATCGCCTTCCATCCTTCCTCCTCCGGTTTCGTTATGGCATTACTTTTATTTTTTGCATTGCTGTTGTTACGGCTTTGTTTTGTCTGTTTCCTTTTTTGTACAGACTGAGAAACAAGGAAAGAAAATGAGAGGTGTTGCCAACGCAAGGCAAATTGAACTCAAATGCATGTTCAATGTTTGCAAAAAGAATGGTCACGAAAGATATGGCGCATTTTTCAGTAAAAAAATAATTTTTAAAACTAGCCCCTTTATTTGTCTTCATTAGTGAGAGATACTTCGTGTTATGTTCCATTTTAGGATGCAGTTTTAAAGAGATTTGAAATTTACGACGTATGCAATCCTTGGTAAGAACAAGTACTGAAAAATATCCCAGAAATTATTCAGACGAGCAGAGTTCATTCACTCTTTTGGGAGGAGACCTTTGTTGAGCCACCACCACTGTATTTAGTATAAAAAAAATCGCGTAGAAAAGCGAGTAAAGTCACCACCCTTTAGCCGTCATCGTCGTACATTATAAGAAAATGGGGTTTGATCAAGGGACTAAAAAGCGGAGGAGTGAGAACGAAAAGAAATAATGGACAAAAGGTGCGCACACACACTATATACCCTCGTCTCTGTGAATGTAACTTAATATCGGTACGTATATCTCTCTTTATAAATTAGACTTGCTTACTAGGAACACCAAATGATGCAAGTACCTTCACTATTTCATTTTGCTCCTTTTAGCCGAAAACTCCTGTTCCATTATATATTAGATGTACATGCACATGTTAACGGTTTAGTTGGTTTTTTATCTTGGTACAAAGGTACAATAGTTTTTTCTTCTTTACCTTGACATACATTACAATTTTTTCGGGAACAAGAAGTTTTTACGTGTATACACATCTCCCTATTATAGTCACAATGATAGTGAAATGAGAAAAGTGGCCTTAGAGTTGAGTTTGATGGAAAATGAAGTAGTAGAAAATAGTGGTACAAGAATACCATTCGCTATCAAAAATAGATGTACGCTTTCTGTTGAATTATCGGGATCACATATTACTTACATATGTCTCTATACATTACACGGACATAAGTACAAACAAAGTCTGGAGTTATTGGAAGCTGCACGAGAAAAAGAAAAGAAACCGAAACCAAAACGAAGCCACCACACACCACGGTCCCTTGGCTACAAGCTAGCCACTGTTTCCACAGCTTCAGCTTTTTCATAGCACTAGTACCACTTTGTTTAGTCGAGTGGAGTAGAAGTACGTGGCAGTGAGGGTGGTGGATGGTAGTCGTAACAGAAAACACCTCTTCTGACAAAGGTCATCCATGTCTGGAATGAAAAGGGACGCTGAATTTATGGGAGCCGACAAACAATTGAGCTCGTTCATCCTCCCTCCTTCCAATATATCTTTTTTCTGGGCAATACCGCTCGGGAATAAAAAAGGATAGGTGGTAGTAGTTGTAGTGGGGTAGCAGGAGTAGTACTACTGGATTCCTAATAGCAGGACCACGAGCAGGCAATTCATCTGTTTGCTGTTACGGTGATGGGGCTCGTAGTAGTAGCGCAGATTAAACATGGCATTACACAGACAGGGCAGGCAATAATGCTTGTGTAGTAAACCAATGGACATTGCCTTCTCTCTTCTTACTTTGCAAAGAAATGATATCACTCTTCTGTCATCCATTTACTACCACAATTTATACTCCCACCAACACTGTTTCACTGAAAATTGGTTCCAATATTTATTCTTTCCAAAATGTACCTTTCCACGTGGGAAAAACGGGGAAAATACGAGGAGAGGAAGTGTCATTATTACGGAGCATAATGGAAATGGTACAAGAGTAAGAACAACTCGAAAAATAGGAGGTATTTTACCTATCTATCTATCTATTTCGTTGCTAGAAAAAACCGCACAGATTAGGTACAATTGCATGTATGTAAGCAGCCATGTACTTTTACATATTATGAAAGCGTATGCAACACGTCCAGAATGGACGCCTTCGAGATATAAAGTCAACCTACTATAGTATCCTTCCTGTCTGTTTCACTTTTGGAATCGTTTACAACGACTGACTTGTTTTCAAGTCGGTCAAGTCAAGTATTCCAATTTTAAAAAAGTGTATGGGTTTGCCTTTCAACTTATTCGACCCTTAATTTCCTTCTGCTGTTTGTCTTGCCCTTTAGCTCATTACTCTTTCAAAAGTCATGATCACCTATCAACATTAGCTAGAATGTCTCTTAAATTATCCTGACTTCCACTAATCACAAGAATAACATAACTACAAGGCAGGAGGGCACAGATAGCAACAAACAAGGAAATAGGTTTATAGTGTGTCTTATTACAGGTCTATCTTTATTAACGACCCTGACAGCAAAAGGTATAAGTGGAGGGGATGCAATTGAAATAAATAAGTTAAACCTTTGCTAGGTTGTTGTACTGAATAAATGAAATCAATGCGACAAATGATTATACACATTCTTATGCCTATAATATTATTATGGTACAAATTTAAAATCATGCCATTTAAAAGGATGGGGTGAATTTTTTAAACTGTAGTTATTGTTTTTGAACCGTCATGAGTGGTTACCGCTGCGGTTCCCAAATACATTATGAAACTATAACGATGCAGTTGGCTGTAGTATTGAAAATACTATACGGTACTAATGCTGCAATTTATTCATGATTGCTTTCCCAGCAACAAAAACGGAAGCTACAACGAAAACACACAAACAGTAGTTCAAGTTCTCTTTGTTTTGTATGTCTCTAAGTTTCCTTATTTTCTTCAGCTTAAAGTTATTGTGTAAGTGTATGAGCCGAGAGTTTTTAGAATCAGTATGCAAGTCATACAATAGAGAAATTCTATCTGCTCCCGCTCCTGGGAATCCCACTTGGTCCCTTACGTATTGTCAAGTTTATCCACAGAATACGAAGTATTACATAACGGAAAACGGAGGATCTGATCCTCCTGGTTTTCTTGTCTGACCTACTGTAGTAGCAGAATTATAACAACTCTGACTCCCGTTGCTGTTACAGTGTGGCTTTCACTTTCAACTTAACATTTCTATAATGTTAGTTCAAACCTGCTACTCGTCCTCTCTGCCTACTACTCCACTACACCAGTTTAATTTATGAGAGCACAAGGTTACAAACACCTGGTATTGTATGAACGTGTGTGATGACGCTGACGGCAGTGGTTTACGTTGTTGCAGCGCAAAAACAAGGCTCAGAGGCAAGAGCAGCTTCAATCATTTTTTTATGATAATAATGTATGGTCTTTGTAATAATGTAATTTAAACCACACAAACAAAATGTTGTATTAGTTTGCAGTGTGCATACAAACACACCACCACATCACACACACCGGAAGAAATATTTCACGTCTCACGACAAACTTCTCAACTCTTCCCTTGCCTGCAGATCTAATCACTGTAGCCACAGACCAGTAGCAAGGTAACCGCTCTGTCTTCAAACCAGGCAGTGAAAAAAGGATGGCATGATAACACATGATGGAAACACATGTATGTGCATGTTCGCTCATTTTAAGTCCAATTTGCAAAAAAAGTTAGAATTATATACCCATTTTGAAGGTCCATCAAGAATAAAGGCGTATTTTTTATTTATGTGAAACATAGTACACGGTAATTACATTGATACATTTTGCAGCAGTCTATTTTTGGGGAAAAACATCCTGTAATCGATACTGTGGTCGTTGCTACACGCATACAATATACAACGAGCTGCCTGCTCGTTGCAATATGTATTGTTAGTTTGTAATTATTTAATTTGGCTAAATATGTATATTTCTTCTGTCTAATGTTATTATTATCATATAATGCTTCTATAATAATATGCGGTAAAATAATAATAATACTAAGTACGAAGCAAAAATTGTATGGCTGACTGCACACCTCCATAATATTCATGAGCCACATGTACTTATATTCATTATTTACGTAATAATGGTAATTAACAAGAATATTAGGGCTGCTGCCCGTAGTAATATTCCGTTCACATGAATATTTTCTCCTCATGCTGCTGTGCCGTTGCCGCTGCCACGACTATACTCCTCTGCCTTTCACAAAACGATCGTTATGTACCATTGTGGAAAAATGGAGCTGCTGAGAGAAATGAAACCCACGGAAGCTTCTCTTTAGCACATGAAGGCAAACAAAAAGAGGACACACAGAAAACAAGAGTGTTTTGCTAATAGTACTTACATTGCAACTTGCAAAACCGTTATTGTTAAAGTTGCGTAAGCAAAAGCATCTACTAAATTTATACAAAAGACTGTGTCTTTAGGCCACACTGGTGGATGGATGACGAATTTGTTACATTGATGCTGATGCAAATACGCACGAAAAATTACAAACTGGAGCATGAATACCAGGCGAATTCGGAATGATCAAATTGGATGGAGGGGGAAATCCGTTAAAATTGAAAACTGCTCAACCGACAAATTTTTAGTACGGACAGATACTGAAAGTTGGGGAATTGCAAATTAATATGATTGTTGTGCTGGAGTGGCCAGGAAGCCTTTTGTATTTTGCTATGTGACGGTGACGACGCAAAACTCTTTGATTTGTGTAGTAGACTATACATACTCACTATTTTGTTAAATGAATCAAAAGTTTTCAAGTTTCATGTAAACGAACATTATAAACCTATAATTAAAATAAAATACCGTCTCATTTTAATTAAAATAGTGCTTATAACACGTTGTCACACATTATTACTGTACGCTTTATTGTTTCTCAACAATAATATGTTATTTTCTCCCACTTAATTATCATTCGTTAGCTCTTAGCTGTATATAACACATGGAATTACACAGAAGACAAGAAAACAATACATACAATACAAAATACAACGTCATCCCAATCCGCCAACCAAATTATTAGCAAGAAACATTATTAGAATATATTATTATAATGGAAATGAGAGAAAGTCGTAATTATAAGTGAGGTGGTATGGTGTGCATTTGATAATATTATGCTGCTGTGGTATAAACTTTACCAAAAAGCACGCACGCACCATCGCCACCACAATCCACTTCCCACACTCATTCAGAAATAATCATGTGAAACCTTCGTGAAAATAAACAGAGATGTTCTGGTTCTGAACCTTAAGCCACTTGCATTGTGGTGGTGCTGCATGGTAACGGCAACCGTGCACTTCAAACATAAAGACACAACCAGTTAATGATGCTGAAAAAAATTGAAAAATTTCATATCTTCTTTAAGTTGTTTCGTTCATACATGGTTTACTGTTATGAGAGGAAAAAATTGAATTGAGACTTTTACCAGTCTGCCTTGCTTGAGTTTGTACTCCCCAGCAAGCTGAAGTTATTGTAAAAAATGTATTAAGAAATCAAAACTGCATAAGTGTATTACTTTGCTTCTCTCTCCAGTCATGCATTAATAACCAAGCGTACAGAGAGAAAGAGAGAGAGTGAAAACAGTGTAGCTAGACAACGCAGTAAAGCAGCAGTAGCAACAATTTCTTTCTTCAAAGGGTTTCCTTTTTTCTATATTTTATTCTTCTACTTCTTTCTCACTCAACATCATCTTCGTCATCACGTCAAGCAAATAAAAGCCAACCACAAAGAAAAAAAAATATTCCAATGCTTTTTCAAAGTACAAATACACACAAGTATATATGTACTGCTATTTTAAGTGCCCACACACACAGTACCAACCTTACGGAAAAACCGACTACTATACCAGAGCATATATAAATTTTGGAGTAGTTTCCGCATCACAATAAGTCTGCTGCGTGCGGTCACGAGTTTCAAAAGTTGGGAATTCAAAAGCTGTTGAAATGAAAGAAAAGAAAAAAAGTAACTGAGAAGGAGAAGAAATGAATGTTGCATTTGAGATTTCCCATCATGAAACGAAACGTACCAAAAAAAAAATACGTACACATTACGTACTTATTTCTCTTTTTACAAACAAAAGTATACGTACGTATGTATCTACGTAAGTAAAACATTCATACAATCTTGGAGCACACAAAAAAACATAGAATAACTTCACCATCATGCTAGATAGTGTTTGTGGTAATGCTTGCATGAAAATACTGCACTCTCTCAATTTCCATTTTTTGTTATTTTCCTGAAACCCAGAGACAGAGAAAGAAATAGTTTAACCTGCATGCACACACCAAACTACCGATACCCCTCTTTCTCTCTCTGTGTACATCTGTGACTTTGTAAGGACATACATACCTATGTACATATGCATGAGTCAGTATAACTAAGTGTATCAGGTTGTAAATCATTCACTTTTCTCTTCTTCTTTTTTTTGTCTTAGTGCGTCTTGTGTTTTGTTGGTGGGTCTAGTCAAGAGTGTTTATATCTGAAACAAGCACAAATACACAAGAGCAAAGGATTTTTCTATCGTTATAGTATAAGTTTTTTTTACTACACGTAAATTTCTTCCCGGATGATACATAATAAACTACATAATGCTCTCATGACTAGTGTGTATTATTACAGAGTGACGAGAAAATGTGCTTCCTCGTCCTCCTCCTTCCTCCCTGTGTATCATCCTACTTCCTTTACAAAGTTTGTTAGGTAGCAGTAGTACACTAGTAACAGCATAAAGTATTTTATTTTTTGTATCAAAATGAGTGAGTAGTAAAATGAGTACTCTCTGTTTTACGACGCATATCATGCTACACATCATTTTATCCATTTTTTGGTACACAGCAGATCCACGTAAATACATTTTTTTACATGAAAAATAAGTAGCAAGAAGCACATCATCAAAAAAGGAGAAAGCATCATCATCCGTTTTTTTTTTGCTATGCACACAATCAAATTGCAGCATAGTTGCTTTATTTTTGGTGTGATTTTATTCTTGAAATAGTAAGTTATTCAAACTCTTGTTAGCGAGGCCGACGACTATGATGACGATAAGATTATCTAGAAAAGTTGTACTGTGCTGTGTAGCATGTGTACTTTTTCATTCCGAGTTCTTTTTTTGCTCTCTCAAATTAGCGTACATTTTCAAACTTGAGATACTTGGATGATGAGCGGAAGAGAGGGATAACGACTTGTATGGCATGCTGGTTAAAAACTGAACTTGAATGTTGGACTTTTGGACCCACCATGAAAATCAGGGGGTTTAGCCAGCTTAGTCTTTCATCTCTTTCTCTGTCTGAGTGAATGAATAGCACATCAGAAATCATCCTAGTCATCGTCATCACCATCGTCGGGGTCGTAAAATGCCTCTCGCTCGTTTCCTCTTCACAAGCCTGTCACAGTCTACCACTCCATTGCACATTCAATCATTCAAAGGAGAAAAAAAGAAGTAAATTCTGACATTGTATATTTTCGATGCTTTTAGGTAGGTAAACGACATGTCAAGTCAAGGCATGAACAAGGAAATATAGTGAACCATGAATACTTTAGTCTGTAAATAGAGAACAAGCTATGCGCCTAACTAGCTACGCAGTTTTACACACTCACATGCACACAAAGAGACAAAAGACGAATAAAGAAGAAAGCGCTATTGCCACGATGATGTTGAAACAACATTTTAGAGTTTTTTTACAAAAAGGAGAAGAGATGAGTATATAGTTGGAGCATTTGGTTTATCATCAGCAAAATCAAGAGAAAATCTCAGGAGTGAGCGTATAACTTCTGCTTTTCCATTTCTCTCAGCATCAACCTCATCCGAATGAGGATCCGCGTTATTTTTCAAAGGATAACCTATTCATAAAAAAACTGAAAAAATACATAAATATGTATATATGGCTTGAGATTTGGTGGTTTTATTAGTGCTGTGGTGGTGGTTACCCATGCAGTATACTTACATATGTACATACACAAAACATTTCTCTATACAATACTCATCACTGGAACGCCTGCATTTTAGTATTAAATTTTGTTAACTAGAAAGAAAAAACACTTTTTATAAAACATTTCAAAAATTAAAGTTGAAATAATGTTTTCCTTCTGCGCCATAATTGTAAATAGTTACCCCGCAGCAACCACAACACTGCGGCCACTATTTACATTTCCATACTACAAATTTGCTTTAGCTGATGGCATAAGAGCGTAAGCGTAAATGCATTCATCTATGTAGTTACATACGACAGACCAAGTTAGTCAAACATTCAGAAAATGGACTCATCAGTATCAATTATCACATTACAATTATGTTATTATCATCATTTGTGTTTGCCTATTTATACGGTAAATTTGGACAAATATGTACCTAAAAGGTATACTCATTGTTCGATTTTTAATAAATCCAAACGAAAATGTTTATGTATTTATGCGTGTTTTTCTCTTAGCATATTTTCGACTCAGGATTACATCTACTCATCCAATTTTCTTCAGAAATCCGTCACTTTCCATCCTAAAACCATCCGACATTTCTTTCTGAGAAACCATCAAAGCAAAATTGTCGCAAAAAGGCCGGCCATTTCCACTAAAACGTGGTCGTAAAAGTTATATGAAAGAGAAAGTAGCGTAAACATTGTTAAAATTACATCAATATTGTTGATGTGTTGCAAACAGAAAAGCAAAGTGGGATACCGTTTCCGGAATCGATGCTGTATATAATTATGCAAAGGAAAAGTAGAGAAATATAAGAAATGCTTAAACGACAAACACGGTGAAAGTGAGGGGTATACAATAAATAAACAGTATATTGTACAAACAAATATCCTTTTCTCTTCTACTCGTTCAGAGCACGTAAGTAAACCATACAATTTTCCTTTTTTTTCTCCCCCTGCACAACTATAGGGATACCTCAAACAGCACGACAACTTCACGGCTACTACTATAACAACAACGATGACGACAACGACAACAACAATGAGTTTCCTTTTTTGAAAGCAACTTAACGTGAAAAGTGGGTTGTTGTTGGAAAAGGTATTGTAATACTAGAACATAGTACTTCTTCGTCGTGTTACTAAAATAAGTAGTATGCCATGCCCAGTGTGTTTATGTGTGTATGCAAGTGTATACAATGCATATAATATTGTTCCGGAGTTGATTGATATGTTTATATAATGAAACTTTCACGCTTCCATTATCATTGTCAGGAAGAAGCAAAGAACAAAAAAGATGAATACAATATACCAAGTATGTAAGCAAGGATACAATGTATGTGTATATACACACAAGCCTCTCCACTTTACTATTTCCCAGGACATGTATGCACACACCATCACCGTCGTATGCCACTCTATGAGAAAATGTCCATGTATCGAGAAAATGAGTAATGGATATTGTGTCTGCTGTCATCTCTTGGAAAAAGCGCCAGGAGCAGCTCTTGTCATATATATGTGGTACACGTAATACGTCTTGTCATATAGCTCTTTCGCTTTCTATGTCGCTGTAATAATATCGCGATGAAAGTGATCGGGGTGCCCATTGCTTTTTATTTTATATGCACCTATTTTTCTACCAGTCTGCATTGCTGGTGTTGTTGTGCAGGGAAAAGTAAGAAATAAATAAATGCGAGCATTAATTTACAATGGCATATCGCGCAAGGGTTTTTCCCCGTGATTTGTTCGAACCGGTAACAGATCCGACATGCAATCCGTGCACCAGGTACACTCCTTTTTGTAAAAGCCAAGCTCTTTGTACTCTTAATATACACATAATATAACAAATGAGACACTCTATATCATTGCATGCAAATATGTGTATAACCTCGAACTCTGTATTGTGTTTCAAGTTTTCACACAGGTGGAACGTGTAAATCATGACTTTTTTTTAAATCAGCAAATCAAATCCAATAGCATAAAGGTTACGAGACGTAATAGTAAAATGACACAGTTAATTATTACTTCGTGTTGATCTTAACAATGTTGATGTTTCTTACAATCACATTAGAACATATGATGAATAATGTGGAGCAATTGGTACAGCCACCATTGCCATCATAATTGTAACTACTGAATTAAGTTAGGTGCATTTAAAGCATGTAAATGCGTATATGACTGACTTGGTTTTAACATGGGAACATGGAACAGAAAGGGATGTGGTGTAGTATGAAGTGAGTAAAAAACCACTTGTACTGCTGTTTCTCCTGAGTAATAATAACGGTAATGGAGTATTTACGTGCATAAATGGAAAGGAAAACATTTAAGGTCGTTTGGTGTAATGTATTTATACAAATAGTAGTATGTAGGTAGTTACAAATGTTTGTGTTTGTTCATGGATAACCTTCACTTTTATCATCATTGAAGTATCCTTCGCTTAAAAGGGGGAGGGGAATTGTGTTAAATATTCAGGCTCAAAAATGGTCGCATTCGAAAACAGTTTTAGAGCAAAATTGCTGAAATGTGTGCAGAAATACTGATGTTGAAGTTTTACCCTTATCTTTCCTGGGTAATACCGTAATGATAATGGCGATGATGTGTGCATTCTAACATCAAATGAATTGCATGCAAGTATACATTATCAAGCAGCAGAAATAATAGTTTGTAGATGTGTCTATGTATATGCATATCTATTTGTATATCTATACGAGAAAATAGAGAAAAAAGCTGTCAATAAAGGTGTTTTAATGGTTACCAAGAAATTTAATGTTTTTCCTTATTGCTCCTTCCATCACCTTTTCGCTGATATTTTCCACATAAATTCTTCTAAACGGAGCAACATTACACGGAACTAGTTAGCTTTTAATATTTTTTCCTACGTTTCCGCAGTAGGGGTGAATGGACATTAAAAATTTAAAAATAAAGGGTTTATCACATCGGTCTACCTACTTAAGTAGTTTTTAGTTTAATCCCAATTCCCAACTGACACTTTTGTACGTATCCACTGGCAGTAGCAAGGTGCTATGTATACGTAGCGTGTGCTACTATAGTATGTATGGTTTCTCTGTTGATACTTCCGTGGTGAGCATGTTGAGGTTACAAGGTTGTTCTTTTAAATTAAACCATTCATTTGCCACACACACGCTCATTCTTCAAAATGGCACAACATCAATTTAACTTGAGGATATCAAACGGAATTGAAAAATAGATGAATCATTTTGTACTGCAGGTTCCTGTATGAGTGCCTAAAGCTTTTTTGTATATCAAATCAAGTCAATAGGAATACCTATGTATGCTACTGCGTTGTTACATCATCAACACCCACACATGCTCATGTAAGACGCTGTAAAAAAGGGTTTAATCTCAAACATCCTATTATACCCTTTTAACCAACATACAAAATACTATAAGACCAAAACCAAAAAAAAATAATATCAAGAGAAAGAATACTAGCAAAAACACAAGAGTGAAGTGTGGTATCAATGACTAATAAAATGGTCGAAGCACAGCTGCATAGCCGGCCGCTCTTTAAATTTGATGAGCTCTTTTATTGGATTCTAGTCTCCTTCTTTTACAATCGCCATGTAGATACCCGTAAATAACCATGTACATAAATGTAAACATAGTTGGTTGGATCAATCTTCGGCAATAGCAGTGGTAGTGACATACTGAGAGGTAAAGGGAGAAATAGTAAAACTGATGTAGGTTTTAAAATACAATTTTAAAACACACATATATACATGTATACATACATAATCAAGGCTGAGTACCAACAACAGTAGATTTTTTTGTGTTAACGTCTTATTTATCCTTGAACCAAAAAACATAACTGTTATGATCTTTCTCTCTTTCTCTTGTAAAAAATTTGGAAATCATGAGAAAAAGTGGGTTGCCAATGATGTGTTACACGATACGTCAAAACATACACGTATGTAAATGATATAAAATGATGTATTCCATCTCATAGGTATTTGCTTTGGATGATGTTGTTTTTATTTTTATGTGTACAGAATTTCCTGCCATTTTAGTAGGCACATAATACAATTTTTTCGGATCACTTCACATCTCTCCTTCCTCATATTCACCATTTTGAGAAAAGGAAAGCAAGAAAATCGTGTGTGAGTGTTTTTGTTTTTTCTCGGAAATTTTGCATCTGCTAAATAAGTTGGATAATTTGGGGTAGAGTTGGAAATTCATCTTTCCATCTGACCAATGAATCCCTGAGGTTTAAACGTGGTTCGAAATTGAATGCATATATTTACCCACATCTAAACACTGCAGACTTATTGCGATAGCCTTCAAAAGCAACGATAGCCCATTTACATTTTTGCATACTTCTACATACATTTAGTTGCTACTCTTCTTTCACATCCACACTCAAATTGTTGAAATTGCCTTCTTTTGCACTCTACTCTCTTTCGTGTTCCCATTTCTCTCTGGAGTACTCGACCCCTACCTAGTTTTTTTTACTAGATGCCACGTTATGTTAAATCATGTTGTGTTAGTGCTGATAGTGGCGATGATGATGACGGTTGTTGCGGTAAGATTTTCATGTTTTTAGAGTTTCGAGCGGAATAGAAACCACCAAGTAATGAAACATCTTAGCATTTTTAATTAGTATAACTGCGGTACTCGTTGCAAAAGCTCCAAAGCAGCAGCAGGAGTGCTTATGCTGTTGTACCCACGTATTATCAACAGAAGCTTCCTTCAAAAAAAGGACGACTGATGCTGCTCTGCTACTGCTGTGGTGGCTACATGTTGGTTACAAGGAAAACAGATATAATGTGTACACGCCAAGAAGTCTAACGAAAACAACTAAAAGTTACTAACTCTTTCCCAAAGAGGAGTGAGGAGGTAAGTGTTACACATGGCGTTACCATACATTTATTACATCTAAACTACTGCACACATACCCATTTTGCAGTAGTTGTTGTTGTTTGTTCACTTTTTATTGCTTGAATACTTCTTCTTCTTCTGCTACTACTTTTTGCTTATAAATATAATAGTAAAACAACAACTAGATCAAGAACAATACTTAAAAATAAACTTTGTATTTTCCACCTTTCACAGAAGAAAAACGAGAAGCAGGTTTTTCCCTCCATCCATTATTGCATGCATGTTTTTCTTCTTGTTGTTAAATAAAACCCTTGAGAATAAATGAGCATTCATTTACATTCCCAGAGACACACATCTACAGGCAGACTTGATGGTTAGCACGCAGACAGGGAGAAAGTAATATGAACACCTTTTACTCTGCAAAGTCGTATTTTTTTCTGATGCTTACCACTGCTACTCTTGTTGTTCTGCTTGTGATGCCTGTCTACATTACATCTCAATTTACCAGTGTTTTTTACGTGAGCAATTACCTCGTCGTCTACATGACTTGATGAGGATGAAAAGCATGATGTAAGTAAACTTTTTTTTGCGCTGTTCATCCTTTCATTTTGTGGAGTAGTAGCTCTTCTAGCCTAACAAGATGATTATGATGGGGATATGAAAAGAAACAAGAGTAAAAACGAGAACACACACACGAAATATGAATTAAATATTAATAAAAATACATAAAAACAGAAAACTGACTGTTCATTTCGTCTTATTAGCATGCAAGGATAAACCACAAAAAAATAACAGCAGGAGCAAAGAGAGAGGGAGAGGCGTTCACTCATGTTTACTGAAGAGGTCTCCATTAAATATTACAAAAAGCAGTTTTACGATATATGGGTTAACCCAAAAAATCAAGCCAACAGCAAGCAAGAACAGCATTAATACTCATTGTTGTTTGTTCCTCTGCAACTCCTGTTGTTGCTGGCGTTGAAGTACCTCCTTTTCTTCTATGTTTGCCTAACCACTCACTATTCATTTTTATTATTTTCTTGGTCTTCCTCTTCTTCTTTTGTTGCTCAAGTGGACCTGAAAATTGTTCTTCATTAAATGATAAAAGTAGCTTCCACCTCTTAACTTTTTTCTTCAGCATTTTCTCCTGCTTTTAAGAAAGGCAACTGTTTATTCTACCCCTCCTCCTCCTCACTAGACTCTCCTTCTTGCTCATCATCATTATTATTGGTATTATATATTCTGGACAGTGGGAAGAAGGAAAAAGAAAAGCTACCAACAACAAAAAACCCCTTTTTTATTCGGATTGTTTGTGTCATATAGGCATACTCACCAGCATAGCAGCACATTTACATGGTGTCATGATGCATAACTATATTTTAACTCTTATAATAAAGTTGTATATGTAGTGTAACTCTTTAGGCCATTTTTTACCAGTAACTTTTGCTTTGTCTTCGCCTTTGCTGGTGAGGTTGTCTCCTCATTTTCCCTTTATTTTTCAATAGCTTTCACTTGGCGGGTGAAAAAGAAGGAAAAAAACTTTTGGAGTCTGAGTGGGAAGAAAAGAGGTCTGCAAGTAGGCATTATACTGCTACCCTGCTGGGATATGACGTGACTTTACACTGGCCAAGAAAAAGTAACCCAAATAACGTTATTGTACAACATTACAGCAGTAGCAGCACCACTGCTGCTACTGCTCGTGATTGTGGTGGTGGTGTTGGCGGTTGTATTTACTACTCGATACAACAGCAATATATTCAACATTTTTTGGGTGTTCATGCTTTCACCTTGAATTCTCCCATTGAAACTTATTTATGCTATTTTCTGGCTTCTGCTGCTAGTCTTGAAAAATAAAATGTAATATATTAATAGTAGAAAATAGCCGACGACCGACCGACCCCTGCGAGAGATTTCAAGATGATTGGTTTATTTCTGACAGCATAAAGAAAAGACCACATGAGTGAGAGTCGAAGTGTTTTTCTTTTTACTTCTCACACACAACACATGCTTACATGAATATAAATACGTGCAACATAATGCACTCACGAATTACGTGGAAAAATCAAGTAAGAATGGTCCCTCTAAAAATAAGTTTGAAGAAATAAATTTATAACATATTTATGTCGGTCAGAGCTTTTCCTCGAGTTTTTTTTCTCTTGAGGCACCACATAACAGCTTCACCTACTACAACGACAATAGCAACAATAAAAGCTATAATTTGCACAGTATGTTATTTTTGTGAATTATTTGGCGTGAGTTCGTGTACTCTTACACCGTCAACGATGATGACGACAGCGAATTGTGTTCACATTCAGCAACATTCTATATTATGCTCCCTACTGTGTACTTCCGTCGTCTGCTCTTGTCCATCTCGGTCAAATCATTATTAATACATACAGACAGACACAGACTACCACTTTATATTGTGTGGTATCTTCAATTGGACAAACCTTGTGCACTCTTTTTATAAATTCTAACTTAACGTAAAATGTGTAATGAGACAGACAAAAATATTTATTTGTAGAAACTCTAAAAGTATCAAGAAGACATCATAGTTATTTCCCGGTGAAGCTTTCAACTAAAACTAAAAAGCTGAAAGATGTCAATTTTAACATTTTCTGGGCTAATTTTTGGCAGGTTTTGGTAAAATTATTAGCATAATGGTTGTGATTGACATAGTGACTGTTTGCATTTTAGATATTTTACAAAGGAATCACTTAATTTTATGTATAAATGGCAGTCAGCAGAGAATAATTTACAGTTTTCAGGCTTTTAGTATAACGTTTCTTAAACGGATTTGTTTTATTCTAAAACTTACTTGTACTCTTTTATTTAGAAAACATGAACAAAATGTCATTATGAAACATCCGCACCTTAACAGTAAGACATGGTTTTTTAGAAGAAAAAAATATACATACATATCAATGCAGTTTTAGTTGTACAGCAAAGTTTTATAGAAAGGGGAGATCATGCATACTTCATTGCACACTTTCTCTGACTGACAGTCAATGGAAATCCTATCGTAATGGATTTTTTTGCCAAAAGCCCCCACCAAATAATTTGGTCCAGAGCTATAAGCATTTGACTGACTAACAGAATTGGCAATATTGAATGCCTACATGATATACCAATACCTCACTTTGGAAATGAGAATGGGAACTACTCGATATAACATACGTGTGTAGATTATGTATTCCTGTTCGTTAGTATCCATTATACCACAGAATTGTCTTTTACTTTTACCATCCTCATCACTCCCTCACCTCAACATCCACCACGAAGGCAAATGACATATGACGCATGTATTCATGCATAGATGTCTGTTTAAATGGGATGGTTTCTTGGTACTCTTGTGTTTTTGCAGGAAGAAAATACACAGTTTTTATGTTAATAGACAAACAACGGACCTAAAGCGGCAAACGACATGGAATATATGTTACGGTGGAAAATTTCTGTATCTTTGGGAAGTTAACGTGGAAATGGAAATGTAGTGACGACAGGAAGAGAAATGATGTTTCCCCCATTGGATTGGTTTAGATGAGTTTTTCTTTCTCTCTTTCCATCATGCTCCCGGACAAATGCCTTGAAAATTTCACAGTGTGCCACTTACTTACATAAATGCAGACTTGCAATGTATGTAACTCTTATAACAGATGCATAAACTATTTCCCTTTATATCCCGTCTATTGTATGTTAAGCAGTGAAAGTTCCAAGTCTTTCAAGAAAAAACAAGATGAAATAGAAAGAAAAGGGGAGAGACTCGATAAGTGTATTTTTAGAATTTCAAAACGATTTTTAAAAAAGTAGATGGAAAATGGTAACGCAACGACCAACGCAGATCGACTATACATTTTATTTCTTGGGAAACCATAAGTAAATCAACTATAACCGCTTGTGTGTTTGGGTAAGCAGCATGTGCAGGTTGTTTGTCTACATTTTTTTCTGTGTTTAAACTTGTAAGTGGTTGTTTCTCTGCTAAAGCTGTGCTTGTAGCATTTGTGCCCTTGTTTTTGGTGGAAGCCTCAAGGAGATGGCATTTTCGTGGCTCAATTCATTACAGTCATTTTCCTCTTTCCTCTCAACTGCTTTTTACTCGTCGCTTTTCTTTGCTGCTGCTTCCAGCAACCTTTCTGTTTTGTACATATACATTTAGCCATACAAATTTTCTGTCTTTCACCTGCTACGTTGTTTAGACTACTCTAAAGAGAAAGGAAGCCAGAATGGTGATGAGAACGATGGTAGCGTGTCCCACTGTTTCGCTCGTCGTCTTCGCAGTTGTCGTGCATGTAACAAGCGGGAAAAGCGAGCAGTAAGAGGAGCGAAAGCAATTCCACTTTCACTCCTCTTCCGGTGGACTCACTTGAAAAATGCTTACACACCAACAATGTCCAATGTATGTATATACACACTCATAAATGTACACATTTGTACTTGCTTATACTTACTGTCTTGTTTCCTTTTCTTGGCTTTAAGTTTGTTCCTTTTGTACGCTCTTCTCTTTCCTCCCAGTAGACAAACATACATAGACACGGTAATGATTTAAGGTACCAATTTGTATAAACTTTATAGTATGTTTACATACATACAAAAATGTTGTAGGTCGTTTAGACAAAACATTTTCCTTTCTCAAATAACATAAATGATAAGTGTGACATGATGTGAAGTAAAAACACAAAATTGAAATGGAGACATGCCCTTGAATTGGACAATTATTGTGCGGTTACAATGACTCTTTGTTTCTTTACATAATACAAATGTGTTTTTATTTTTTGACGGTTGCAAATATATATAATTTTAAATCCGTCCACAATAAGTCTGTTTTCTAAATATAAAGGTAATTGTCTTCACCTGTGTACCTAGTCACATGAGCATATACACAGGGTTGCCCCTTTTTAAAGAGTAATTACAAGCTTAATTGCATCATCAGCCGGGCTCCTTTCCAATGAACCACGCAACGCCCGTTTGACGTGCAGGCACATCCCCCTAACTCATGACTTGACTCAAGTGAAAACCGATAAAATATAGGTCGCTTTCTCCTCCCGCCCAATAACTCGGGAATATGCATGTACCTACTTCGTTCCAAGAATAAAGAACATACAACTCTACTAACTTCTATCGCAAAGTCCTCGTAAATAATATTTTATTACGACAATGCCTCTTCTTCTTTTCCGGCTGCTGATGATGGTACACAGACATAGACATAAGTATATGCATCGCATTACAACACAGTATCAACACAAGTAGAAAATATATACATACATATATACATATGTACACACGTACGTTATTTTATTTATGCTGCTCGATCGTGTGCTTCCTTTTCCATGTACTTTACTTAAATACCTTTTTATTTTTACTGACTTTTCTGCTGGGAATTCCCAAAAAACCGTTACGTCGATTCTCGCCAATGTCTACGTTTGTTTTGCTTATGTACTTCAATGCAAATATAGAACCACTTTCTTTGTACATATTTACTCATTGTCATACAATTCGATGCTATGTGAAATTTGGTGATGGTAAGGAAATTAAAATGATAAACTCATGAATATCAAATATACTAATAGAAAAATATGAATTGGATGTATAAGTTTGAGAATATATTACTTCTTATCTAAACTTTGAGGTAGCCGTCCTATCGTTAGTAAGAATATCAAAAAATTGAATTTTTTTGGTTAATACATTGCATTAACTATGCACACTTAAATTGTGCGAACTAATAAGAATTTATATCCTAGATAATGTTAATGTTATGGCAGGTTTGTATTTCTTATTATGTTATCGTCAATAATAAAAGAGCCAATTTTGTTCGATCATGAACCTACGCGCGCAATTTACTTTTGTTTGGTAGGTTCTGTGCTCCATTTTCGAGTAAAACGAATAAATATTTTCGAAAGGATGATTTGTCTTTTTTATTTTGAGCAAGATAAAGTAATGGCAATCCATCATGCTATGATATGAAACGTGAAATCATTATTTTTACCACATACGCATATCTAAAACAATGTAAAACCGTTATACATTATAACTATTTGTGCACAAACTCTACATGTAATTTGCTTTCGCTATCAGCAACATTGTGAAAGAGGTAATAAATAAAATATGGTCTCTTCGGTTTAAACAAAAGTAGTTTCCTTGTGTGGCATCTACATAAGCAATACGACAAAGTATTTTATTCTTCAACTGTTTGTAATTTTTTATTACTGTACAGGTAATAAGTGTAATACAAATGCAAAGAATTTATTTCTTCAAACTGAAACGAAGAAAAAGAACAGGGGAGTCCATTCAAGTAATGAATACTTGCAAGGTGCACGGTAATATCTATTTAATAATTGTAGTAGTAATCCCGGGAGAGCAGGAGAAAAGATTGTGAGCTTCCCCAAATTATTATGACATGCCCACAATCAATATTTTTTGGGTTTATATATTATATTGATAACGCGGTACACTTCCAACGAGGGTTATTAAATGTTATGTAGTAGCTTCTTGACATGTTTATTAAATGTAATAGGATTCCAAGCATGCAAATGCGAAAGTATGACATTTTTACAAAGATACAAATGTGTGGGTACAAGTATTTAGGCATGAAAATGGCGCCGCGATGCCCAAGTGACCAAACCTGTTTATCCTGTAATAAAGGAGTGTTTCTTTCGGTACTAAGTAAAAGTACACCACATCCTTCCGTTTATGATACATGACGTTGACACTATATCATTAGAATTGTCAACAGGGAATAATTACCTAGCACATATTTTTGTTTGACTGTTCATATTAATGAACACGTTTATCATATAAAAGTAATGGGCTAATTTGCTGGTACACACGTTATGAAAAAATACGTAATTTTTACTCAGAATCTGCATATATTTTTAACAGCTGTCATTTTTCTGTTATTTTCATAGTTTACTCGGTACTGTCGTTCTCATTGTCCAAGGTTTTCTACTTCTGCTAACTTTTAATGATGAACGATGCTCACGTTCACTTGTGAACAGTGCGGATGTCGGGTAGGCAAAAGATTATTATTATGCAAGGCAACAACATTGAGATAAATTGATGTCCTTTTTAGACTGAAAAAAAAATGTAGCAAGGTGACGTTTTGTCAGACGAAGTGTGTCAATGCCAATGCTATATTTACACTCGACTTAGTCATAATTAATGTTTATAACGAAATGAAAATTATGGACATCACTTGGCAAAATTCTGGGAAAGACAAGTACATTTTTAGAATACTGTACTAAATGGTTCTGAACATTTTGCCCTTGGCTTCCTACATTTTCTGAAAGCGTATTAATTTAATGGGTATTATACCATTTATACCTTTAAAAAAATATTGCTAAAAGTGAATATTATATGCATATGCTATATAACATGATTCTTCATATTTTTTTGTAAATGGCGTTCTAATGATAATGATGCTCTTCATGTCATAAAAAAGTAGGAAAGTAATAATAAAACTGCACACTGAACGTTAACACTCATTGGGAATAACTCTGCATAACTTGTAAATTTTTTTCTTAATAAGCTGAAAGAGTAAAAAAGTGTGCCGACTTTTTTTAATGCACAAAAGAATCCAAAATGAGTGAAAATTCTTTGCAATGCATAAATTTATCCGAGTGGTTCACATGTACTTTTTGTGCATGCCTGCACGTGTACTTGAGAAGATATTTTTCTAACTAAAAGAAAATTTGTCACAGTACTATGCACCAGAAAGTAGAGTCGAGTTGTAGGAACTAAAGTAGTGTGGAAAGTTTTTCTAATTGTTATGGCTTTATATTCTTTCTGTCTGTCTCTCTTTCCCTTCTTGTCTGATTTCCCCTTTTTCATGCTATGCTGTTGCTTGTCGCCATCGCCTGCATTTTTTTGCTCTTCTCTTTTCACTCCAACTTCCATTCCTCCATGAAAGCTCGTGAAGAAGTCACTTGGGAAAAAAGAGACGCGTCACTTAAATGGAAAGTTGAGATTGTCCTCCGTTATTATTATTACTACGATTATTAAGCTTAACTTTATTGTTAGTCCTATAAGTGTTCGCTGTTGCTTGGTTATAAAATATGAAGAACGAGGAACAAGGAAAAATAGAGAGAAAAAAGAAGACAAGTATGGATAAGACCACGTCTTCATATCATAGCAATGATATTAGTGTTCAGAGTTGGGGATTTCGATATTTACACAAAATTCCATGATCATTGTTACTGTATGCAAACAATGCACTATTATTGACAGTACCAAAATGAAAGCTTCGAATTTCGAACATCAATGTAAAATTGAATTGTGTTATGAATAACTTTGCTTTTAACTAAATAGTTTGTAAAAACTGTACCTACTCATACGTTAGTATATTAGCACTCACAGGTTTGTTTTTCAGACACCATTTTCAAGATTTAGTTAAATTTTTTCCTCAAGCAGTTTTAAGATTGCAGAATTAATCTTTCAGTTGCCTCTACCCAACACTGATTCCGAACGGCTACATGAAAAATTTATACATAAAACTTTACATAACACGGACTGATATTCAACCATTTATCTATTTATATAATGTCATATCGTAGATGTACCTACTTACAAAATAGGCAACAATATTAACAATAATCATACAGCGTGCACTACTGCCAGCCGCGTCATCATATTTTGCCCGGGTTGAAATAATATTCTCTTGAAGCATTCCCTCTTTTCTTACAAGTAACTTTTTTAGCCGAAGCAATAGCGGAGGAGGCAACTTTCTAAAAAAATGTAGTTCGTGAAGTGTAACAAAGACACACACACACACACACACAAAAGTAAGTTAACTTGCAACTTATTGCACTTTAAAAACGTGTCCATGTTGACGACAATGATATCTGGATGGTTTTATAGCATAAAAAGCTTAAGTGTCTGTGCTTTCTTCGGTCGGTCTTCGTCGCTCCCTTTTTTGTTCTGCCTGTCCCTAGCAATAGTGATATTATTATGCCCATATATTATTATCTATGCACATGTAAAAAAATATTCATACATTTTCACGTCACACAGCAAGACGACGGCCGACGTTTTCCTTCGTCTGCTTCAAAAGAGCATTACATTACATCACTTTAAATTTCACTTTATAAAGAAATACTCTGCGAGTCAGCGACAGTGTAAAAACAAACTTGTTTTACACAAGTTTGCTGTTAAACTTTACGTATACGTGAATGTGCGGAATGATGATGCTGTTTATGTGAGTGATGCACATATTTTGTGATTATTTATAGACACCATTTTCAACTACTTCTACTTGAAAATGTGTTTGTTGTGTGGTACGGGAATGGACTGACTGAGTGTAAAATACCGTACAACTTTTCAACAGTACTTAAGGGAGAAAACAAAGGTGATCGAAAGGTGGAGGTTGGAATGGAAGGGACACTTTCCCTCACTCACACATACACACACTCTCTCTCTTTTTCCTTCTTTGACGTATAATATTGTATAGAATAAGCGAAATATGTATTTATGCATTCATTCATTCTCTACATTTTCTGCTCTCGGTAGGGTAATATGTAAAAGAAATTTATCCATTTCAAGTCACTTTTTTCTCTTCCTTCTTTTTTATTGCTTAAAGTTAACAAGTCTGCACGTTTGCTTTGAGCAACTTTTTTGTTACCCTTTTTGCCACTTCTTCTTCCTCTCCCTACGTTTCACTCTGCTCCTCAAGAAAAAAAACTTGTTTCTTTTGACTGTTTGTTGAGAAGGGCGAGGAAGGAGAAGGACTAAAAACTTAAGTCAGGTAGAACTAAAGAAAGAAGAAAGTTGGTTGTGGAAGTTGAATGTAAGCATTATACACCTTTTCGCCACATAGTGATGCTGCTCTTTTTCTGCAGGTCGAAATGTTTTTTTAAAGCTTTGGTTTAGTATTCCAGACAAAGATGTAGAGAAGCATCTCAGCAAGCCAACAAGGGTGTAGCAGCAACACCCGTAAAACTTTCAATTGCAAATATTTTGTTTTTGTGCAAAAAAAACTTTTCTGCATTCCTCTGTAAATTCGTTTTTTTTTTACATTTTATGTAATTTTTAAAAAGTAAATATTTACATCAAAATGGATTTTCGCATCTTTGGGTGTAAACAGCTACGTATTAGTTTTCTAGACACGTACATCCTTCTATTACGCCACACTATTGATATAGCCAACAATCATATAAAAAATATATTTACCTATGATATGATGACGGCATTTGTTCGTATGGCACATTTCATTGCTAGCCAATTGGTTATAACATGGAAATAATCCAAACGGTGAAGGGAATATTAGATATAAGAGCACACAATTTTTCCAGAACCTTTTCTACAGCGGCTTTCCACAGAAAATCGTCTTTATCCATATTTTACCACTGCAAATGGATCTATTTCCAAAAGCATTTCCACAAAATCGTTATTTGCCATTATGTTATCATCATTATTATTGCTCGAAAGGTTTATCCATTCTAACAAATGCATGATGGCTGTGGTGGCGCCAGCCCACTAGTGAATATTATTGTGGCCGTATATGCAAGTCGTAATGTAATGAATGCATGTATACATGTGCCCATTGTATGACATTTTATAATCTCAATTGTCAATGTTGTTGACGTATTCTAATATTTGTGGTGGTGGTAACGTTCTGAACCGTAATAAAAATAATACTTTTTTTGCTTGAATTATCAGCTTACTCAATTTTATTACTTTTACACAGTAAAGTCAAGTTGTCGTGCTTTAGTATCTTCACTCCAATATTTCAATACAATTTGTCTTGCGGTGGTTACTTGCTTGCGTTGTTGGTTTTTTTTTTTGAGCTGTTGTTGTTTGTAATGGCGTGGCTATTTACCAAATTTACAATTTGACTGCAGGTCTGAATTGAAGGCTCAAAATCATAATTTAGGCTCAATTTCAGACGCCGAGTTTGAATTTGAAGTCAGATTTAACATTTAAAATACACCGCGGCCGAAAAAGGCGGGAAAGATCAAATTTTAGAATTTGGGGACGAAAATCATATACAAGGTGTATTTGGAGGCACATACTCCGATTTTTAAGTTAGTTTTAACATTTTAAATACTACGCTGCAGAAAAGGCTGGAAAGTTTAAAATTTTAAAAATTTGAGACGAAACACATCCACCCTTTACATACAAATATAATGTTTGCGTGTCTGTCCGTCGTTTGTTCGTACTTAATGCAAGCTATTCGATACCGATTTTGTTGGGCAATCATCGTACACGTTATTACGAAGCTGAAAAGCGAAGCTCAGCGAGTATTGACTTTAGCCTGTTTGTCCGTCTGTCTGTCCGTCCGTCTGTGAACACGATAACTCAAGAACGCGATGACAGATTTCGTTCAAATTTTGCATGAAGGTCACTATTCACTATGATTAAGGGCAAGAACCCTATTGATTTTCAGCCCCCCAGGTCAAACCCCAAGGTCAAAGGTCAAAATCGAAAATTTTCAACTTGATCATAGTGTACATTTGAACATTGCAATAGAAAGCTCTCATCAAGTAGATCACGACTCATGGGTCACTTTAGGTCAATGTGACCTCAGGGTCAGCAATGGGGGTCAAAGTTTCCATCATCGAACACATGTCATGTGACATATCATTCGAAAGTGATTTTCATTGTCAGCAACATTGTTAAACAATTTTATTTGTAGCAGTGTTTCAGCTTCGTCGTTATGATCGCTATTACAGCGGGTTTATTTTAATGATCATGCACAAATTAGGACAATCTTGCATTTAATACACGATCGGAGTAATTCGTGTAATATTATGTATTCTATGAGA